>JBBYHO010508334.1:0-20905 GCA_038382025.1 Adansonia gregorii | reverse complement strand
TGGACTCCATCAGAACTTATCAAGGTTAGTTTAATCTTGTGGCATTCAACTTTTGATATTCTTGGTTTGTAATTGATGCTAAAGCATTGGGTCAATTTTCCAAATCCTTTGGTATTCTTGGTTTGTGTTTTGTATTTAAATTGTCAGGTCAAGAATCCTATTTTAGTTTCTTATTATTTTCTAGGTTTCTAGTCTTTGATCCAAAGTGTTATTAGGGGGTTTTAGGACATCATTCTTAGGGTTTTCGCATCATATACTTTCAATAAAAAATATTTTGACAACCCTAAAAGACTTAATAATAATATGAAATGATAATTTTACCTTAAATAGGTAACTTAGATGACAAATATAACCTAAAGTGCTAAATTGCTAATTGGCCCTTAAATTTCCCAATATTACATATAAGCCCTAAAATGGCTAAAAATGCTAGAAATGTTGTTGAAATGTCCAAAATATCCTAAATGGGTAATTTTTTTATAAAAATGACCTAAATAGCCTTAATTTGCAATGTTTTGCTATATGGTCTTTTAACTTTCTCAATTTACAAAATAACCCCTTAAAAGTTGAAAAGCACCTAAAAAATTTAAAATACATGGAAAATTCACCAAAATTGCTTAGAACCATTCGAATAAGCTTGGGCTTCATGAAATAAATTTTCAAAAAAACTCACTTTAGTCTTTAAATTTAGATTTGATTACAAAATGACCTAAAAAAATTCAAACTTTGCTAAAGTGTGTCAATACCAATTGACCAAGTGATAAACATTCTTATATAGGTTTTAAAAAATGGGATAATTACAAAATGATCCCTAGGGATTTGATTAAGTTAAGAAATGTTGCTAAATGGTGTTACAAGTATGAAAATTGAATTTTGATTCTATAGGTTTTGTCCAAGCTAAGAAATACCCTGAAATAAGTTTGAAAATTTTAGAAAAAATTATGAAACAGCACCTAGAGATGCTATCATGATCCAAAACAGCCTCTGAGTAGTCTAAAAATTAAAAAATTTACATTTTTACCTTCTAAAGTTGCAGCCATTTTAAGAAAGTCCTAGAAATTTTCCTTTTTCATAAAACCAACCATGGATGCATGTAAAAATTATTCCAAGTTACTACTAAGGTCAACACACAACAAAAATTCTCAATGTATCAATACTTAGAAATCATAAACTAGATGTAAAATAAAAATGAAAAATCCTAATTACAACCATGCATGATCCATTAAATCCATCAACATTAAAATTTAGTTTAGCACATATGAACATGTTTTAAAGCATTTAAACTTTGAAAAAAAAATTGTGTTAATGAAATTTTGAACAAAAATCAAGGAATTAAGCTTATGGCTCCAAGATTAGCTTCTAAAGCATAAATCATAGTATGGCTTAAGCTTAATCACCTTAGTAAAGATCATGGAGCTACTTTCTAAAGATTAAGAAGATAAAATTAAAATGATGAATTGGACATGATTTTAGACAGAAAACTAAAGGAATATACCTTTACACAAATAAAACTCTTAACCTTAACACTTAAAACTCAAAAATAAAATTTTTAAAGGAAGCTTTTGTTGTAAAATTTTTAGAAAAGCTAAGGGAGCAAGAAAATTTTTTTCTTCTTGGAGCAAAAAGGTCCAAATCAATTCCACCCAATATTTTTCCTAAGTGCCATCGCTCTCATGGCAAAAATGCAATCTTTTTTTTTATTTTTTTATTGCCAATTTAGTGAAATCTCATTAATTTATGTCATATCTTCCATGCAAGGTGTCATAGATCTTACTTACCTTGTCTCCTTTTGATTGACAAATTTCAGTTTTATTTTTTTAATTTTTATTTTGGATGAAAAAATCTCTACATATAAAAGACAAAATTTGATCTAATGGTGTTAAATTAATTTGACTAGTAAAAAATCAAGCCAATGGCTGGGAATGTGTTGACAAATTCAACCTTAATTTTGATTGGTTGGAAAAAAATTAACAACTCAAAATATTGAATGAAATGCCACATTTACATATATTTTTTATTAGTTCAAAATAAATATGACTTGATCCAATGGCCATCAGCATATTTGACTGGTCAAAAATTGATCTAATGGTTGGTAATGTGTTGCAAAATTGCACCTTAATTTTGATTGGTTAAAAAAGATTAGATATGCCAAATGGATTTTTCTTAGATAGAGATTTACAATGTGATATTTAATTAGAAGAATTCTTATTCCAAAATTAGAGTTTTAAAATTCTACATTTATATTTCAAAATTCACATAATTAAAGTGAGTGACAATCAAATTAAAAAATTTTTATGGCAATTCTAAAAGAATTGATGAAATTTTTGTGATAAAAAAAAAGAAAACTCTAATTATTAAACTTCATTTAAAAAAAAAGTAGTAAAAAAAAACTCTTGGAATCCCAATTAAAATTCACATGAGGGAATTTGTTCAAAAAGGCTAGAGTGTCAAGAATGAAAATTGAATTAAAACTTAGAATTGATGAAAGTCAATAAAGAATTTAATTGGGTAAAATTCTAATTAAGAGACCACAAAGAAAAGTTGAATTGAAAAATTAATGTGTTATAATTCAATTTGAAAAAAGAAAATTTGGATTAAAAATCTAGAAAAATGTTAAAGAAATTAAGACTAAAAATAAATCATGAAAGTATTCTAAAATCTCATATGTCCAAAATTTAATTTTTAGAAAAAAGATAGTGAAAATTCCATGTATTACATACTATTTGAAATATTCGTGCATAAATTAGAATAAGAATAGATAAAATAAGTTAAAAGAAGAAAATCCCAAGTTTTGAATTCTAAAAAAAAGAACTTTTATAACTATTTGAAAAATGTTACAAGTGAAAAAACTAAAAATTTCAAACTTGTAAAAGCTTATGAGAAAAACCTTACTAAAAAATATGTGTTTAGAAATATGGAAAACTCATAAAATAAACTAGAGTTTTGAAAACTAAATTAATATGTATTTAATAAAATTATTTAATGAATTTTAAAAATTCGAACTTAGAAAAATTCTACCAAATAAATTTATGGAGTAGGAAATTTCGTATTTTGGAAAAAAAAAAGAAATTCCAAAAATATGTTAAAATTTTGTATTTTGGAAACAAAAAAAAAATCCAAAACTATGATAGGCAACGAGGTGACCAGGGTATAACCTACGTCTAATGGATTAACTAGGGCAGTACCTAAGTCTAAAGGGTGACCAGGATGATATCTAGGTCAAAAAGTGTTAATTGGGATAAAACCATATGAGTCAACCTAGGATGACTAGAGTGATACCAAGGTTAAAAATGGTTGACCAAGATAAAATCATACGAGTCAAATTAGGTGGCCAAGGTGATACCTAAGTAGAAAAGGGTTGATCAAGATGAAAGCATATGAGTCAACTTAGGTGACTAGGGTGATACCTTAATCAAAAAGGGATTGGCTAGGATGAAACCATACGAACCAATTAAAGGTGACCAAGATGAAACCTAAGATGAAAAGGGGTTGGCCAAAATGAAACCATATGAACCAACTAAGGTTAACTAAGGTAAAAATAAAATCAAAAAGGGTTTGGCCAAGATAAGACCACGTGAACCAACTTTGGTGACCAGGGTAAAACCTAAGTTAAAAAAAGTATTTGGCTGGGATGAAACCATAGAACCAACTAAAGGTGACCAGGATAAAACCTAGGTTGAAAAGTGATTACTCTGGATGAAACCATACAAACCACCTTTGAGTGACTAGGGTAAAACCTAAGTAAAAAATGGTTGGTAGGGATGAAACCATACGAACCAACTTTGGATGGCCAACGCAAAACCTAAGTCTAAAAGAAGTTGGCTCGAATGAAACCATGTGAACCAACTGAAGGTGACTAAACGAAACCTAAATCAAAAAGAGGTTGCTAGGATGAAAACATATGAACCACCTAAAGGTGATAAGGGCAAAATCTAAGTCAAAAGGGGTTGGCCGAGATGAAACCATAGGAACCAACTAAAGGTGACCAAGATAAAACCTAAATTGAAAGGGGGTTAGCCAAAACAAAACCATAGGACCAACTTTTAGTGAACAGAGAGAACCCTAAGTCAAAAAAGGGTTATTCAAGATGAAATCACATGAACCAACTAAGAGAGACTAGGGCAAAACCTAAGTCAAAAAGGGGTTGGCTTGGTTAGAACCATATTAACCAACTAAAGGTAACCAAGGTAAAACCTAAGTTTAATGGGTTGATTAGGGTGGAATTATAATAGTCAACTTGAGGTATAGATAAGGTCTAATATTTGACATGTTTGAAGGGATATAGACTTAACTTTTGAATTTAAGGAAGTCAATATGTTGAATGGTTGTCACTTTTCTCTAATATGATGCTCATTCATTAACTAGCATTTGGAGTTGAAGGTATTTTTAAAAAATGTGATAGATATTTCTTTTTCTTTTAGTGAAATGAACTTGTGCCTCTACTTGGAGTTGAAGGCATCTTCAGAAAATGTTATGGACATTTCTTTTTCTTTGTCAAAGGAAAGTTTAGTTTTGTACCTAGAGTTGAAGGTTTAAATTGTTAATGGGTGATCTCATGTTTGCTCCATGAAATCTTTTCTCTAATCTTGACTTAAGAAATCTAAAAATTGTCAGATTTTTTCTTGAAGAGCCACCAATAATGAACAAGTGTTTATTAAATTTATTCAGTTGGATAAGAGTCAACATTTTCTTGCTTTAAGCGCTTTCAGACACTCCCATTAAAATCATGAGAAGTATCAAAGTTCATCAAAATTTTAGGATTAACAAAACAAGATCATCTTATGGTCCTATCTTGGAAAAGAATCTATTTGATCAAAAGTTATAAAAGTTTTTATGAATTTTCCAATATCAAGGATAACAGACATGCCATCTTCATCTTTAAATGTTAATGCTTTCTTGTGATAGATGATCACCATTTGAAACATTTTGGAATGGAATAAGGAAATGTATTGAAAGACACAAATAGGTTGGCACTGCTAAAATTTGATTAGAAGAAATTATTACCATGAGGTTAAGGTTCAGCAAGACTAAACTCAGGGGGAAGTTCTTTTCATGGAAATTCTTTGAAAGGCAAATAATCGAGTTGTAACATCCTTTGAATCTTCAAATACAATAACTCAACAGGTGTTAAACTAATGCTAGTAAACACTGAGTCTCAAGGGATTAATTTAGAAGGCCTTTGATTACGCATCAATATCAAAGATAGAAAACAAAGGCTTTAAAAGGTTATGTTGAAAGAAAATATTTGGACATTTGAGTCAACCTTTTGCTAATGTCGTGAGGTTTCTAGAGGTTTAGGTTGATTTCGGAATATTCCATTGATGGCTGCCTCTTTAGTCTAGAAGTAATTCTAAACTCTTTGAGTTTGTTCTAGACTGCCCTTTTTGGGTTTTCACCCTAGAACTTCATATGTTTTTCCCTTTTTCCTTCTTCCTTTCTTTTTTTTTGTTTTATGCTTTTTTTCAATTCTTTTTTAATTGATTGGCCTATCATATTCTCGAGAACTTAAAATGCATCTAAAAAGATGCATTTTAAAAAAGTTTCCTAGGAATGGCCTAACAACTCAAAGAGCCATGTTTGATCAAAATGGGCTTTATAGGTACATAACATAGGCCATGGTTCAAGGTTTAAAAAGAAAGCATAGATAGACCCAAATGACATATTTAAGGGCAATCGAATCAAGGATCATTTTTCATAAGGATTCTCATCTAGGTTATTTCTTTTTGTTAAGTTTTACATTTTTTTTCTTATTTCTTTGTTTATCTTATTCCCTTTGTTTTTCATATTTTCTGTTCTTTTCCTTTTCTTAAAGAAACTTAAAACTTGAACTTTAATTCGTCTCTATTTTTGCCCTATTATAGTAGGCACTTTTTTATGGGATTTCCTTTTCTGATTTTGAAGCTTTGCTTCACTGACTCTTAGTGTGGAGGGTAATCCTTAATTAAGGTTTAGCAAAAAGTAAATCATCAAGCTCAAAGGGGGCTGCAAATGGAATAATTTTCTATAACTGTGAAAGGATGGAGAAAGATGCACATTTTTGATTTCAAACAAAGCTATTTGAATTGACAAGCATTTTACTATGAGAGTAGATGGTTTTTTTTTAAATCATTTTGGGCACCTTAATAACATGAATTGCACTCAATTTTTCAAAATTTTTGTTTTTTCAACATTTTGGCTTAATTTATACCCCTCAACATTATCAGCTGTATAGCCACCAATGAATCTTGTTTATGGTTGAGCCTTTAAGAATAAATAGAATTGGTATGAGAAAATACCTTAGATTTCACATCTTATATATCATACACTAGATTGAAAAGACTTTATCCCAGAGGAAAAGGTGTTTTTGGCTTTTTTTTTACTCCCATCATTCCTAAATCAAGGATTTGGGAGAGTGTACTAGAAGTTGTGATAAAAGGTTATCCAAATGAATTTGGGAGATCTTGGGCTATGATCATTACTTTAACACATGTTGAACTATCAGCATCTGAATCTTTAAAGGCATAACTTGTTTGTTCGACCTTTAAAGAATCCTAGAAGGAACATTTAGATGCAAAAAAATCTATAGCTAGACGTCAAGACAATCTATAAGTGGAGATAAGTGACTTTTCTAAGAGATTTTAGTCTAATGGTGATCACCAACCCAATTAATTTTTTTAAATAATGTTCTTATTACCTTAGATACTTGAAATTATTACAAAGTTCAGGAAATATGATAGAATGTACAATGCTTATAAATTAAAATTCATTTATTTCGAACCAAGATTCAAAGTTTTTAAAAGCAAAGTATAGAGTTTTAAAGTTAAGATAAAAATTGCTCTTAACTGGCATTCTACCATAAGGCCAATTGCCTTCAGGCCAATCACCTTCATAGGCATCCACTAACTCATTGAATTTTACCAGATTAGCATCCCTAAGGGCTTGTCTTTGATTTTTCTCCTAAGAAATCCTTTAAGGGATTTATCTTTTTCTCTTATAAAAGATGTGTTTTGACCTACAAAAGGTACACAAGTTTAATAACCATTACTAATATATTTGGATATGACACAAAGGTGTTTGAAAACTATTCTGGTTACCCTTACTAGAAGCTTTGGATATGCCACCAACCATTTGTAAATTTTTTAAATGCTTCAAATTTCATAACTTGTTTTGAAATAAACTTTTTTAAATGCTTTAGATATCACCACCAAAGACTTGTTTTGAAATAAATTCTTTTAAAATGCTTTGAAAATTGTCATCAAAGACTCGTTTTGAAATAAATTCTTTTAAAGTGCTTCAGATATCACCATCGAAGACTTATTTTGAAGTAATTTTTTTAAAATGCTTTAGATATTACCATCGAATAGTTATTTTGAAAAAAAATTAAATGCTTCACATTTACCATCGATGACTTTAAAAACTTATGTGATTGATCAATGGTTAATGCAATTGCAATTTCTTTAGTAAGTATGACAATGCATCGATCCAAAAATGAAAACACTGCTCAAAGAATACCACTAACAAGATTAGTGTAAATGTCTATAAAATAATGCTAATGTACGTATCAATAATAAGATGAATGCACATAAAATGATGTAAAAGCTAGTCTTATCTATGGTATGAATCAATGTAAATGCAAATGTATCCAATAGCATAGATGCATGTGACACGATGCAAATACCAGTATAAGCATAAAGGTAAGTGCATATGAAGATATAAAGGCATATGATAATAAATGAAACATATGCTTTAAGCTAGACAAAGATCAAAACTTTGTTTGGCTATCTTTTAAGTCTAACCTAACCAGCCCTATTAGTTTCAATATTAGGACATATTTTGATCTTCCCATGCCTTAAGGAAAAATAACTTCTTTTTTAATCTTTTGCCAGTATCTTTCTTTAATGAGTTTTAGATTTTCAATACTAAATTTTTATTTCATCTTCTCTTTCCCATGGGTGAAGTCTTACTCCAATTTGATACTCTTCAATTTAAGAAACCCTTGTTTCTTTGTATAACATCTTTTCAAGTTTCTAAAAACAATTATCTTATTGAAAAGTATACTTTGTTCAAAACCTCTAGGCTAAAAGCATGTGATATTTAATTCTTTTAAATACTAAAGATCTTTTGTTGAAAAATTTCTTAAATAATAATCTGATTTTCTCAAAATGAATTGATAAGCTTAAAAAAAACTTGGGTTGGTCCAAAATTTTAGGGTGAATAGGATACATGCCTATTTTCTTGGCACGAACGGATCAGGTTATGTGGAGTATAAATCTTTTTGAAAATTAGGCAAATTCAGTTTTTCCTTAAGTTTCCTGACCATTAGCACCTCTATAACTACCCATATTAACCAAGAAGAGTTTAGGAATAGAAGGTTAATTTGAAAAAGGAATGGATTTAATTTTTGAAGTTAGTCTCTACAACTGAGGGCTAACAACCTAAGGTATTTAATGATTTTTGGGTGTCCCTAAATTTCTTTAAAATGGTTTTTTTCTTCTTGCAAAATTTAGTAATTCCCATGGGTGATACTAATAATTTTTCTTGTTTTGCTTTTTACATATGGAATCATGGTTTAGAAGCTTTTAACATTACTTCCCTAAAATCTTGGGTCTTTAAAATGATAATGATTTTATTTATAAGAAAACAAATGAAGGATACAAGCTCATTTTCAAGATCGATCATTAGTATTCTCAAGATTTTCCATCATCATATTTTTAAAAATATTTGCTTTTTAGAAAGCATTCTTATCTTATCAAATCATTTAGTATGCATGCTTCACAATATGATGTCAATTCAGAGACAAGAGCTTTCCAAAATAATGCCTTTCTACCTTGGATAAGTCTGCAGTAGTATTAGGGTAATTCCTTTAATTTTTTGAATTTACATTTTCAGACTTTTTCCTTGCAGCAGTCATTCATTCCATCAATGGTTGCCTTTCTTTGTCTCGGATGATCTAGCAGCAGTTTTAAGGTTATTCTCTTGATTCCCTAAATTTATATTTTCAAACTCTTTCCCTTTAGTCATTATTATTGCCATTACTTAAAGATTTTTCTCACATATGCTCTTGGTGTTTCATCAATCTTTATTGCGTTTCACATCAGGTTGCCTCCATCATTTCTAGGTGTGCTAAAAATTCATCTTTGATGGTTAATGATGTTTGATTGTCCCGACATTTTTTATTTTAAAGAAGATTTGTTTAGAGAGCTCTTAAATCTTAGAAAACCTTTATTCTGCCCTGTAAAAATGAAATCAATGTAATGCCAAGGAAAAATTTGTAGTAAATGATACAAACAAATATAAAAAGGGCCTATTGTCAAGAAAAACTACCCCAAAATGTAAAATAAAGGCATTATAGTGCATTAAAGAAAAAGGATCAATCTTATTATGAGTCAAAAAATGTTCATTCAATAATTGCCCTGTGTATAGAGGAAAGAGGTCAGCATAGGAAATTAATAACATATTCAAGAAAAAAATTTGTCCCAAGTGAATGCTTTTGGGCCTTATGACTCCTATTAGGCTAAATATAAAGATCTTGCTATTGGCAATGATGTTTGAACATCACGATCTAACCAATAGGTTTAGACTATGTAGTTAAAGCCATATAATGGCTCACAAGGTAAAAAGAGATAATCGTAGTACAAGTGATGATGTTTGTTCATCATCACTTGATTCTAAATTAAAACAGTGATGGCACATTCTCAAGTACAACAAAGATTTTACCACAAATGATGATGTTTAGTTATCATAGCTTCATTTACATGCTCTGAACATAAATAAAAAGAAATAGGCAAGAAGCCTTCCTTCGTGCATATCTAGTTTGATAACCTCAAAAATCAACTAACTAAGTAAGGCCCTTACATTTCAAGTTTGGGTTGGACATCTAAATAGGTTTTGGAATTGTTCATTGAGTTCGAAAAGAACTAACAAGATACCCTAATCCCTGCCCATCGTGAGTTTACATCAAAAAGGGTTCAATCCAAGCAGGATTATCTTCCATGCCCATAACAATGCTAACACTTTGGGCAAGAGTACGAATTTACACCTTGTAGGTTTTTCATTGGCCCAAACAGAGGCTAACACCTTAGAAGGCAGATCTACTTCACCTCTCCTAATATATCCGGTAACCTATGCTATTCCATAAGCCTGGAGGTGAATCTAATAGTAGGCATATGCATAGTATGTGTGGGGGAATGAACAAAACTTTTATGACTGGACTCTTTCAAAAATAATAAAAACCCTAAGTGCCCTATAAAATTGATGTTGCAAAGGAAACAAAAGAATTAGTGAAAAATATGAACAACATATACTGGAATTTTCATATAAATAAAAAAATATTATTTTTGAAAATACTGAGAATTATAATTAAATACTAATTAAGACTAAATTAATTAAAATTTACTTAACATTTGATTAATTTTAGGCCTGATTCTCTAACTATCCCTAGCAGAGTCGCCCAGTTGTCACAGTGTGGTTGGAACTCGAATTCTAAGCAAGCCGAACTTAAAAGGCCGTTTTTCCTATATTTATTGAATATATTACTATTTTATTTTTTATTCCTAAGGGTCATATCGTTATTAATATTTTCTTGTCTTTGGAAATTGGATTGTAGAGGTGATCACTCACTTGACTTAACTCTAAATAATCATTACGAAATGACTATTTATCTAGTGTCACCACCAATCTATTTTAGCCAGTAAGATTAGTTATATATTAAAATTAAAATTTCAACAGTTAAAAAACGTAAAAGTATTTTTTGAGATTTACAATAATACCAAAGTTGGTATGAAAAGGTATGGGACTTGGTTATAATCACGAGTGAGGATCCATCTATGTTATGCTGCTCGGTAATCGATGCCTTATTATTACATGGTAATTTAAATTTTAATTGTTATTTAATTTCAAAGTTCAATAGTAAAATATAATTCTCATATATTAAAATAATATTCTAAATTTATTATTTTAATATTTTTAAAAATCAAAATCTCTTTCATATTCTACTAGAAGACTAAGAGAATATGAAAGTTTATCATTCAGTTTCATACACCATCGGAGAACTAAAGGAATACAAAAATATCAAAATATCTTTTGCACCCTACAGGTGAACCAGAAAAGTATGAAAGGTTTTACTTTACAAAATTTGAAAAATCTCGATTTGCTCCTTGAAAAGGATACCTCTTAATTAAAGTAATCTGTAAAACCCCTCTTATATTCTAGGAGAAATTTTATGTATTATCCTAACTTTAAGACATTGCCTTAATTTTCTAAAAATTCTAATTGTATTAAGAATATTAATAGAAAAATTATCCTAAGACTCAGTATAGACAAAAAGTTTTAAATTACAATTCTTAAAACTCGAATTTGACAGATAAGACTAAAATATCCTCTAAAGTACTTTTGACTTAAAAGCATCTTAATAACTTTAAAGGACTTGGTTTTAATGCCAAGTTATGAAAATACCCCTAAGATATGCCTTCATCATGAAAGTATTTTAGTAACCCTAATGGGCTTGAAAATTGTCTAAAATAATAAACCTATCCTTAATGTGTACCTTTGACATTAAAGTATCCCAGTAATCACATGATTTTGGTTTTAATGCAAAATTACCAAAATGCTCTTAAGGTATATTTTCGACATGAAAGTATCCCGATAACCCTAAAAACCTCCAAAATAGTCTAAAATAATGAATTTATCCCTAATGTGTACCTTTAACATGAAAGTATCCTGTTGATCACATAGAACTTGGTTCTAAGATAAATTACTAAGATACCTCTAAGGTATGCTTTCAATTTAAAAATACCCTAGTAATCGTAAAGGCTCAATAATGATATGAAAGACAATTTACCCTAAATTGGTAACGTAGATGACAAATATGACCCAAAGTGCAAAAATTTCTAATAGTTCCCTAAATTTTTGAAAATTGTATATTAGCCTCAAAATACCTAAAAATGCTAGAAATATTTTTGAAATGTCCAAATTCCCTAAGTGGGTAATTTTTTATGGAAATAACCTAAATAGCCCTAATTTGCAATGTTTTGCTATAAGGTCCTTACATTTTCTAAATTTACAAAATAACCCCTAAAAGGTTAAAAAACACCTAAGAAAATTTAAAATGCATGAAAAGTTCAACCAAAATTGCTTAGAACCATTTGACAAAGCTTAGATTTTCATGAAACAAATTTTCAAAAATTTAAATTTAGCTTTTAAAGTTAGATTTAATTGCAAATGGCCTAAAAAATTCAAAATTCGCTAAAGTGTGCCTATACCATTTAGCCAAGTCAAAAATATTCTTATATAGGTTTAAGAAAATGGAAAAATTATACAATGATCTCTAGGGATTTGATCAAGCTAAGAAATGTCCGTAAATGATTCCATAGGTTTTGGCCAATCTAAGGAATACCTAAATATTGTTTCAAAAATTTTAGAAAAATTATGAAACAGCCCCTAGAGGTGCTATCATGATCCAAAACAACCCCTGAATGGCCTAAAATTAAAGCAAAAATATTTTGACCCCTTAAAGTTTAGATTATTTTAATGAAGTTCCAAAAGTTTTTTTTTTCATGAATCCAAGCATGGATGCATGTAAAAATTATCCTAAGTTACTACCAAGGTAAACACACCACAAAAATTCTTAAAGTATCAGTATTTAAGAGAAATCATGAACTAGATGTAAAATGAAAATGAAAATGCTGATTACCACCATGCATGATCCATGAAATCCATCAACATTAAAATTTATTTTAGCACCTATGAACATGTTTTAAAGCATTTAAACTTTAAAAAAATGGTTTTAATGAAATTTGAAAAAAAAAATCAAGGAATTAAGGTCATGGCTTCAAGCTTAGCCTTTAAAACATGAATCATGCTATAGCTTTAGATTACTCACCTTACTAAGGATCATGGAGCTAACTTGTAAAGATGGAGAAGATGAAATTAAAATGATTAAATAGACTTGATTTCGAAAAGAAAACTAAATGAATATACCTTTTCACAAACAAAACTCTGAATCTCAACACTTTAAACTCAAAAATAAAATTTTTCAAGGAGGCTTTTGTTATAAATTTTTTAGAAAAGCTAAGAGAGCAAGAGAAGTTTTCTTTCTTGGAGGAAAAAGATGTAAATGAATTCCCCCAATAGTTTCCTAAGTGTCATCCCTCTTATGGCAAAAATCCTATCTTTTTTATTCTATTTTTTTGCCAATTTAGTGAAATCTCATTAATTAAAGTCATCTCTTCCATGTTTGGTGTCATAGATCTTACTCACCTTGTACCCCCTTGATTGACAAATCTAGATTTTATTTTTATTTAATTTTTATTTTGGACGAAAAAATCTATATATAAAAAGGATAAAATTTGATCTAATGGTGCCAAATTAATTTCAATGGTCAAAAACCAATCTAATGGCTAAGAATGTTTTAACAAAGTCAACCTTAATTTTGACTGATTATGGAAGTTAACATATAAGGGTTGCATACTAAATGGAATAGGCTAAGGGTAGACACTAAACCATGCTCTTGCTAATTCTAAGGTAGATGATGAAAGCATACTCATTACACTTGTTGGCAATGTGCCCTGCCCTCTTCGCGAAAAAAAGCATGCATGACTTAAAATAATTTTTTCTTAACGAGGAAGTGCCTTCTTGACTGAGAATCTTCTTTTCTTTGATGTAATGGGAGCTAGAAATAAGGGTTGCCATCCCTTGGTCATGAGAAAGAGACCATCATACTAATCACTTGTCTAACCGATCTTTGATGGCCACCATGAAATGGCCAATGCTTGGAGTCACCACTGATCATTTTGGCTAGGTTTGATAGGATGCCTATTGAAATCTATATTTTGAGTTACGAAACTAGAAACACCGATTGCATCATCTATGTTGCATCAGAGTTGGTTATGCATAAGGAAGTATCAACCTTCTCACGATGCTTAAAATTGGTACCTTCTAGCCATGTCTTAACTTAGTTTCGATTTCTTGGTTTTGATTTGTTATTATTTCGATAAAATCCTCTTTGTGTGCATGAATTTTGTGTAAAATTATAAAATTAGGTTTTAGACAAAAATTTACTCCTACTTACATTTGGGAAAAGTGGGAAACATATAGATTTTTTGATAAAATAAGCTCTAAAATTTATGTTGAAAATAGGATACTTTGTATCGAGCATTAAAAGGATACTAATACTAAGCATTACCTTCATGATTTTAAAAAATGATTTAAAAATATAAATGCAAAATAAACACCACAAAGAGAGACGAGTTAGTAGAACAAAAAATAATTTTGCATAAAACATATCACACAAAAAAAAAGGGGAGGAATGGTCGAAATATATCTTGTAATTTTCATCTCTTATCTAAAAATAACCAAGTTGATAATTTTGAAGCGTGTTTAGATCTGTTGGTTGCTTAAGGCATGAAAATCGAGTTTGAATTTTAAAAAAGTCGAAAGAGAACCCAGGAAAAAGAAATTTTGATTTTTGGCAATTTTTGAAAAAATGGGATTAGAAAATTTGAATGGATGAAAATTAAAATTTTCTTGACAAAAGTGACATTTTTTGGTTTTTTTTGACAAAATCAATAATTTTTTATTTTAAAAAAGTGGGAGTTGATAAAAATGAAATTAACAAAATATGAAAAAAAATGTTCGTGCCTTGATCCGAGCCTGGGGGTAGGTTTGTCATATGCCCTTAGAATCAATTTAGGTTGGTTAAACTCATTTAGAAGCACCTGAATGCCTTGAAGTAGGAATTTAGGGCGATTGATTAATTTGATAAACGATGAAATAAGGGATAGCATGAGCTATCCCTATTTCTGATTTTATTCTAGACTAATCCTAAGGTTTTCGAGGTTTGAAAGCTAATTCAAGAAGGGTTAATGTAAAAATGTGCCAAAAATCCTATAAAATCACTTTCTAGAAGGAAATAATTTGTAAAGCTAGATCTAGTGTGATTTTGATAGTACGTATAAGGAAAGGGTGTGGCAAACTTTGAAAAATTATTCTTGACTCCTTTGAAATCATTAAATCACAAATGATACTTTTCCATAAAGGAAGTTCATGAACTTTTTAGGAAGAATATTTTAAAATTTCAGACAAATCTTTTGATGGGCCAAAATAGGCCGAACAGAGTGTAAATTGTTGGCTCTAAGGGTTCTTTGAAAAATCACAACTCTCTTATTCAGAATGATCTAAAGGCAAATGAGACATTGTTGGAAAAGTAATTCGATACCCTTTTAGGAAAAATATCATAAAATTCATGAAAATTGTTTAGGGTTCAAAAGTGATTTTTCAAGTTGTTACCACAGTGCTGCCAAGGCAAAACAAAAGAGTTTTTTAGTTTTATCGGTCTTCCTGGGACTAAATTTGAGCCCTAAAAATTCAAATATTCGAGAAAACAAGGGTTCAATGACAATACTTCATAAGCTTATTCACACAATCCTAAAGTAGTTTAGGATGATGGAACAACCCATTAACCATGACACTAGTAAGGTGCTCTAGACAAAAAATCAAGGCACAAACAACTTTGAACACTTAAAATGGGTATTTTATTTTTTTTGAAAATAGAACATTTGGCCTTGTTAAACCTTGAATCTAAACATGAAAAGCTTGATTTTTTCCCAAGATTGGAAGACTAATAGAAAAAAAAACTTTGAGTTCATGTTCATCTTTATCTATTATAGTTAACATGGCCTTAACTTAGGGGTTTTGAAAAATAATAAACAAGCTTTTGACAAATATGTGATAAACTAAACATGATTTTCATGACAATAAACATGAGAGGCTTGTTCAAATAAGTAAAGATTACATTTAAGCATGAAAATAGTGACAAATATGCAAAGAAATAAACATAAAGATGCAAGGACATATCAGTTTCATGAATGATGTCAAGGGTTATGCTATGGAAATGACGCCAACATGATTGAATAAAGGAGAAAAGCTACCTGAAATTTCAAGGGAACATTAAAATATGCTTTTAGTGAGCCAAGTGCATACATGTGTAAGAACATGGTACAAAGGTCAACAAAGCATCAAAGATCCTAAGCCAAAAAAAAGACCAAGGCCATAAGATGCATGATAAATTTAAGACAGGGCCTGGTCAACATGTTAAGATTCACTAGAATGATGAAATGCAAAAGATAATAATTAGATGAATGGAAAGGAATAAGGGAAAATACCCCAAAAGCTTAGGAACCTTGTTATTGATATTGAGCAAAAAAAACTTTGCATTTATAGCTTATTTTTTTCCCATTATTTGGTATGATTGAGTAAGAAAAAGTGTATAAAAATGAGCTTTGATGATTATAGCATAAAAGATAAGGAGGCTAAATAGGAAAATATGAAAAATTAAGTGTTTTAAGAAGGGTTTAGAGAGTTACATGAGTGGAATTTTTCTAAGGTTGGTGGCCAATGTGAGAGTATATGGAATCCCTCTCTGGCTGAGTTACTAAAATAACTTTATAGGATTTAATCTTAGCCATTAAAAACCTAGCAAATGTGGGGCATTAAGATTTTTGGAGTGTACAATATGATGAATTGTTGTACTAAGAAATGACCTTTCAACATTTGATTGGTTAATGTACAGTTGGCAATAGTAATAAAGCCTACATGAGCTAATATAGTGAGCAAGGGCAAGCTTGCCCTTCATTAATCCACTTAGACATCCCAGTTTGTCAGAGCCAATTTTTGACATCTTGAGACTTAACTGAAAAGTCATAGAATAAAATAATGAAAATAAAAATAGGGATGACTACTGGTATTGATACAGAAGGTTGTTTTATTGATACAAAGTTATGTCATAGCTAAAATCATGAATTTTTATGAAGGTGTACCGATACAAGGCATGAAGTATCAATATTTGGAGAATTTTTGGGTTAGGTATCAATGCAAGAGGCATTGGATCAATGCCTGGTTATTTCAAAGTAAAAATCATGATTTTAGTACAATTTGTATTGATGCAAGCCAAAGGGTATCGAGACTGGGAAAATTTTTATGCTTGGTGTCAATACCAAAGCTCTTTGTATTAATATAAAAAGTCTACGTATTGATACCAGCTCTATTGTATCAATAGTCAGAGCTAAAATTATTGATTCAAGCACCATTGCACCGATATCGCTAAGGAAAATCTACCTGTTTCATGGCATCTTCACACCTTTTCATTGTAACATCGAAGCATGAATTTTGTTATCATTTTGGCCATAAATATCATTCAATCTCAGGCATAACCTCTTAAAAATATTAGATGGACCTTATTCTTAGGCTTCAGCATTTGGTTTTAACATTTTTAAATGATCTATTAAGCTTATGATAAGGGTATTTCATGCAAAAATATGGATAAATGAAGGGCAAGCTTGACCTTACTTAGCATCTCAACTCACACATTGTTTGTTATTGCTACCAGAGATATCCAACAACTAATGAAATGTTGAAAGCTTGCTTATTGTTCTTTGGTACAATGAGTCACCATTTTATCTACCCCAAATGCCATAAATGCCATCAGGTTTTTGATAACCAAAATGAATCATATATAATAGATGTTGCGAGCTCAGCCAAAATGGGAGGGTACACATTTTACATCAACTTTCGCACTCCAAAAGTCCTCATTTCCATAGTTCTCCCTAACCCCTCTAAAAACTACCTTAATGCCCTCTAAAACACCATCATTCCAAACTAGGTTAAAGATTGAGGAAAGCAAAGGAAATCATAGCAAAGAAAGGCAAAAAGTGAGCTTTAAGTTTAAAATCTATTTTACCAACATTACCAACAAGGTTTTTAAAGCTTTGGATATATTCATTATCCTTTCTCCCTTTGTTTACTTATTTTTTGCATTTTTCATCATTTTAATGAATCTAACATGCTAGCCAAGACCTTATTTTAGGATTCATATGCATTTTGTTGCTTTGGATGTGGTAGATTTAGGTTATTTTGGTGCTTTGTTGATGCCTCTATCATGTTTCTTCATTATTATATGTTGTCATAAAATTTTAGCAAGTATTTTTTTCTATTCAAGCATGTTTACATTAGTTCCATGTCATATTTTCTTTATGTCATGGATTTAACTATCATCTCTATGCATTCTCATACTCATCTCTTCACATATTAAATCATTTCCATGCTTAAATGTCATATTTACATATTTACACATGCCTACAATGTTTAATGTCATGAAGACCATCTTTTGGTCATCAAATATTTGTTAAAATGCTTGTTTGTTAATTGTCAAAAATCTATTTTTGTAAAACCCCTAAGTTAAGGCCATGGTATCCTTAATAAATAAAGATAACATTGGCTTAAGGTTTTTTATTGCATTAATCTTCTAGTTTAGGGGAAAAATCAAGTTTTTCATTTTTGGATTCAAGGATGATTGAGACTAGATATTTTGTTTTTAAAATAAATGTATCCTTTTTAATGTACAAAATTATTTATGCCTTAATCTTTTTGCTTCGAGTCATTATGTTTTTGGCATGGTCAATGGACTGTTTCATTATCCCAAACTACCCTGGGATTATGGAATGAGCTCGTGAAGCTCATATCACTCATTCTTTTCTATTATAAACATTCAAATGTCCATGGCCTGAGCCTAGACTTGAGAAACTCCAAAAAAAATTCTAATTGTTTTTCCCTTGGGAATGTTGTAGTCACAGCTTGAAAAATCATTCTTGAACCCAAAAACATTTTCATGAACTTTTTGATATTTTTCCCTAACAGGGCTTCAAATACCTTCATGGTGGTATCTAGTTTACCTCCAAATCATTTCAAATTTAGGAGTTATGATTTTTTGAACTATTGTTATTCGGAACCCTCAGAATCAACAATATACATTCTGTTTGGCCCACCAAATAGTTTTCTTTGAATTTTTAAAATTTTTTTTGCTACAAAATTCATAAATTTCCCTTTCCAAAAAGATATCTTTTGTAATTTAACAATTTTGTATGAGTCAAGAATGATTTTTCAAAGTTTGCTAATACCCTTTTCTTTGCATGTACTACCAATGTCAAACTAGTCATGACTTTACAATTCCACCTAAAATGTGATTTTCTATGATTTTTAAGATATTTTTATATCGATTCTCATTGAGTCACCTTTCTAACAGTACCCACATGATCCCTGAAATCTTAAAATTTGTTTGAAATAATATCAAAAATAGAGATAAAGTGATGCTATCCTTTGTTTTCAATAATTGTAAAAACTAGTTGACTTCTCCGAAAATCCATTTTAAGGCATTTAGATGCCTTCATATGATCTTGATCAACCCTACTGAGTTTAAAAGAAGGTGTGTCAATACCTATAAGCTTGGATCATGACATGAATAAATTTTTAAGTTTTATCATTACTTTTTATCCATTTCCTTCTTTATAAAAAATCAATTACTTTAGTAAAATTATTTTGAAAATCTCATTTTGTTAAGAAAGTACCAAATTTTTATAATAACTACCAAAATTTTCATTTATTGGAATACCATAATGCTGCTTTTCAAAAATCATCAAAATTAGATTTTCTCCCTCTTATATTTCTCATAACTTATCAAGCTTTTAATTAATTTTCATCCTCGATTAATCAATGGAACCAAACACATCTCTAAAATTGTCATTATTTCTACATAATTGATGACAATTATGAATACTATCTAATCACCTTTCCCTTTTTCCTTCTTTGTTTTGTAACTTAAAATGTTGGTTTCAATAGTCATATGATCACAGTTTGCCTAAATGATCAGTGGCAAATTCAATTGTTGGCTACTTTATAATGATCCTTCTCTATGATCAAAAGTTATGAACTTATACCTTTTTGCACCTTTAACATCACAAGCAGGAGGAGTCTTAGTCAGAAGACATTTCTTGGTCGAAAAGATATTTTTTAAGTCACACACGTTTCCTTTACGAAAAGGAGGAAGTTTAAAAAGTTAGGTCTATATCTAGCTTTGTCTTACTTGGTTCTTAGATCTCTTAGGTTTTGGTTTGTTATTTAACTATAATCTCTTTCTACTTTTGTCCACTAACCTTTTACATGTCATGATTTTTGTCATGTGATCATCATGGATCACCTTGTGCTAGAATAAATATCATTTTAGAAAAGTATGGTAATACGGGGATGAATAAAAGGTTTGATTATTTCACCAACACAAACTGTGCACTAGCATTTGCATTAGATTCCCACCAAACTCCATGGTGAGGTTAGGGTCCCAATTATTAGGAGGAAGTGAGCTATCTACCTTTGTGAGTACCCCTTTTGTATAGGTATAACAATACTTTCTGGAGTGTAAAGTACCTAGTCTCTTAAGAGTATCCCTTCATATTTGCATAGGGAAATCAAATTGAACCTACTTCATTGAGCCATATTGGAATGCTGCTAGAATAACGAAAATAATAAAGAGACTGAAGGAACACTTTTAACATTTACTCTTACATACCATAGTTATGTAGGCAATAATAAAGGAACATTGTTACCCATATGTATCATTTCAATGTTAGGACACATCGTTATGTCATCAAATTGATGCATTAATAAGTGAATACTGGCAAGCAAATGTCATCACTACCAAAGCAACCATGTCGCCCTTAAAGTCATTACTAACCCAAATAAGCTATTATGTTGTCCGAATAGTGGTTTAACGGATTGTAGACACCTTATTTTGTCTGGGATAATTTTTAACAATCTAGAGCATGGATGTAAGAGGGGGTGATGATTGCGTCGCCCAGCGAAAAAGTATTTTAAGGATGTCAAGAAGGCCTAGGGATCATATCAAAGGTAAATGCAAAGTTATGGCATCAAATGACATAGTCCAAGATATTTAGGGACAAAAGATAGGAGAAAATTTGTAATTTTACTTGAATGTATCGATACATAATTCTCATGTATCGATATAATATTCCAACACTCCAAAAATTTGAAATGTCCCTATTTGTATTGATACAACATGTAAATGTATTGATACATAAGCTGCTGT
>JBBYHO010508333.1:43652-70439 GCA_038382025.1 Adansonia gregorii | reverse complement strand
ATATCAAGCAAACCCTTTCTAGACTAGTCTAACCTTACTCTATTTATTTTAATATTTCATCAAAGTTTGAAATTATTTTATAAGTTCATTACCTTGATTCTATTTTATCAAAAAAAGGATTCCTTCTCTTTTTTGTTGGTTGTCCATTACTTATTCTATTATACTTAGTACTTATTCTATTATAAGTAAATCTAAAAAAATAAAGGGTTTTGAAAAATCTGGAAAAATCTAAAG
Source organism: Adansonia gregorii (assembly GCA_038382025.1). NCBI lineage: Eukaryota > Viridiplantae > Streptophyta > Magnoliopsida > Malvales > Malvaceae > Adansonia > Adansonia gregorii. The sequence continues at coordinate 70,205 of JBBYHO010508333.1, read as the reverse complement.
TAAGAATAGAAATCTTTGACAAATGGGCTCCAGAATTGTTATTATTTTGACACAAGAAAAGGAATTTTACACATCCTTTTCTTGTGTCGAAGGCTAGAAAGACAAAGAATACTCCTTGTAATTATTTATTCCCCTTATTTATCCTTTATTTCTATTCTCCTCTTACTTATATTATGTTTAGTATCTAATCAAATTGACTCTATATTTTCTCTTTTTCCTTTTTCTTTCATCGAAAAAGGGGAATTCCATTGTAAATGGAAAGCCATATGCATTGTGCAAAAAATGCCTGTACGGTTGTTCAATTCTAACTTTTTTTCCTATGATTCTTTAACTATTCTTCTTGCCTCATTATGTGAGTTAGAAAAACCTTTTATTATGTTATATCATTAGGGTAATGATCCATTAACCTGCTAGTTCTTTTTATAAGGCACTAACAGGAGAATTTATCCTGGAAGCGGAAGAACTACTGAAACTTCGCGAAAGCATCACAAGGGATTATGTACAAAGAACGGGCAAGCCCTTATGGGTTATATCCGAAGACATGGAAAGAGATGTTTTTATGTCAGCAACAAAAGCCCAAACTCATGGAATTGTGGATCTTATAGTGGTTAAATAACAAATAGCAATAGCAATGATTTAACACCAATCCATAATTTAATCAAGATTGATTTAATCACTCTTATTCTTTTCCTTCTTAACTTAAGCTTAAGGGGTTAATTTTTTATTAATCTATTTAATAGAAAAAGAAGCAATTCATAATCATCTAGTTAGGATCGATCTAAACTAGCCTATTAGGTATATCATTCAGCATGCCAACTATTAAATAACTTATTACAAATGCAAGACAGCCAATTAGAAATGTCATGAAATCCCATGCTCTTCGGGGATGTCCTCAGCACCGAGGAACATGTACTAGGGTGTATGTGTGACTTGTTTAGATCATGGGCTAAGAAAAAATAAATAATTTTTTTAGTATCAACGATCAATACCAGTGAATAGAATGAGGTTCTTCCGTTCACTATCTAAAAAAGATAGATCTACCATATCCTTCTATGGTGGTTTCTTTTTCAGTCAGTGGGGGTTAAACTCCAGAGGCTATATCCCTTCATCTCTAAACCTATTCCTTGAAAGACTTCTTAGACTTTTCTCTATCTTTTAAAAAGATAGATCATCTAGTACCTACTCGGCCATAGATTTGTACAACTAAAGAAACATATTGGCCAAATCCATCCAACATTGAATCTAAGTATGATTCAAATCATTATACCATCTTAGCACTGACCCCGGTAAACTTTCTTAAAAGCATGAATGAGGAGCTTGCCATTCTGGGTATGTCTGGCCATTTTTTGGTTAAACATTTTGATATAAGCTTGAGGTGAAGTGATACCCTTGTATTATTCAAATTCATGCATCTTAAACATTGGTGGGATGACTAAGTCTAGTACTAGACTAAGATCATCAATATCAATGCTGCTATAGAGCTTAACCCTTTTTATGGCCTTGAGCATTCTTTTAGGAAGCTATAGTTTCTTTTTTTTAGCTTTTATTTTTGCCTGCTTTTTGGCCTTCTTTTTAAGCCTTTCTTCCTTGTCAAGGTCAAGGACAATCAAATCCTCTTTGACAACGACAATTTCATATTTGCCTCAAGTGAAAAAGCATTAAGGTTAAAATGGATGGCTAGTGCTAGATTATTTATAAGTATGTTTTAGATGTTCATTAGTTGTGCATTTTTGGCATTCATCAGTTATGTATCTTGAACAGGTTGCCCTTCAACTTATACCCCTCGATAGAAGTGTCAATAGTACTTTTTGGCTACTAGTAGACTAGCTCCATTGCCATGAGTAGCTCCATCAACCTTGTAATTTATGCTGATATTTTTTCCTATCATTTCATTATTGTCTCATGAGCCTCATGATAGCTTTCTTCTAGCCTTTCTAGTCTTACTAGATAATCTTTTGCCATTCTTTTCACTATGCACAAGGTATAATATTGATGTATGGGTGGCCGTTCCTTTGGTCTTTCCAGATTTGCAAAATTGAAACCTTTAAAGTTTGGAAATTTTCTTGAGTTAAATTTTATTTATGAATGTATGAGTATATATGTATGTATGTGTGGATTTATTTATAAATAATCATGTCATGCACTTGTAGGAATGCTTGCTTTAACAAAAGGTTCCAAACTCAAAACTTTTCATTAACTTTCTAGAGAATTACACATTGTTAATCATATATGAGTTACATCCAAGGATAGTTTTAACTTGCTCATATTGTTTTAGAGCTTTTTCTAAAAATACAAGTACAATATGCTTATATTCTTTTATGGGGTTGATCTGTCTCTCGAAAGTTTTAATCCTTTTCACCATTTCTCTTACTTAGGTCACAGTTAATTGGATCTGCTTCATGAGGTGATCAATGTATGTCTACTGTCTTATACGTTTGGTTTTCCACCTTTTATGTTTGTCTTTGGCCTCTCATAATTTCTCATCCTAATTGTTTCCATTTCTTGGTAAGCTTGTACCAAGGCGCGAATATCTTTTTTTCATTATTATGGTTCTCACCTCATTACCTAAATGGTTACCCTAAATGCTTCCCTTTCTTGATGCAATCAGGATATTTTTTCTTGTTCTTCTTATAAGGTAGCTCTAAGTCATTCATTTTTTTAAATGGATCTCCTTAACTAGATACAGGTATCAATGTGCCCATTCCTTTCTCACTCAAAAACAACTTCTTTGACCTTTCCTTCTAAGGCTTTAGCTTTCCATGTCCCTAATTCATTATCAAGCTTATGCATTTTTTTAGTCATTATCTTAGATGTCCTACTCAAGCTCTTAGATATCCTGACAAGTTTCACTTTCTTATTCTGCTCAACCCAATTTGCCTTCATCAAATTATATTTTTCTTCCATTCTCTTGACATCTTTTTCCATAGCTTCCATCGTTATTCTTAAGTAGGCAACTTCTTGAAGTGTCCAATTCTCATTATTCATCCATTTTTGTTCTTTTGAAGCTTCCTTTTTTATTAGATCAACTTCAAATGGCATGACGGCATTGGGTCGAATAGGTACTCAGGGAATGGTTTTATCTATACCAGGAATGATCATGTTGTAGCCCCAAATTTTCTTCCAAGCATCATAACTTGGCACGATTGATCAATGTATGCATTCAACTTGGATTCAGATCTTTCCCATCATTTTCAAGCAATTCCTTGAAGTGGTTTTTACAACCTTTTCCTTGATATTCAAGATCCACACTAGTTATTCCCAAAGTCATCGCTATAAATTGCCATGATCCATATTGCCTTTAAACTAGTAAAGGTACATACCCTCGAATACCCAAGATATCGAGCAAAGGCATAAATGATAAATCCTTATTCTAATAAATAAATAGCTTTGGGGAAAACCATGAGACTTTCCATGTTATGTCTTTAAAGGCCACATTCTTGAATGTCTCGACCCATTGATTTTGTTTCCTAATTTAGGTCATTCCCTCTTAATAAACACTTGAAAAGGCATACAATGTGAAAAATATGGTTTAACTTTTTTTCAACCCTTTCACCCAAAAGTGACTCTGAGCCTAAATGTATAATAGAAGTTAGACATAATATTTTGTCTGAGCTAATTTTTGACATCTTAAAACTTAACTAAAAAGCAAAATAACAAAATAATGGAAATCAAAATGAAGACAACTATCAGGTGCTATGTCACTAGACACTATTAGGTGACACCACAAGGTGAAAAACGTTTTTAGGAAGGTGTGAATACCTAGGGGCCATATTAAAGAAAAATGAGAAAAAAAATCTAAAGTCATTATTCAAGGTATCATCAAGGTCATGTAAGCAAGCCAGGTCAGTTATCCATCAATCCTAGCCAAGGTGAAGTGTTTAGGAAGCAAAAGATTCATAACATTCACATTCACATAAACAAGTGTTGCTATAAAGGGCCATGTATCGATACAGGAGATTCTTATTTTGATATAAAGCTATTTCAAAGCTAAAATCATGAATTTTAGACAAAGTGTATCGATATAAAGCATTAAGTATCAATACTTGGGAAAATTTTGGTTACGATATTGATACAGACGGCTTTGGTATTGATACCAGGTTATTTTAAACCTAAAATTGTGAGTCTGGGGCAATAGGTATTAATGCAAGCCAAGAGGTATTGGTGTAGGAAAAAATTTATGCTTGGTTTCAATATAATGCTTTCGCTCAATAACAAGAGCCAAGATGCATAGGGTATTGATAAAGAATTCATAGTATCGATACATAAAGGCCTTTGGTATCAAGACAAACCGTAAAACAAAATTTATCTGTTTTATGCCATCTTTACACCTTTCTACCATGTCACTAAAACTCAAATTTGATCATGACATTAGCCTAAAAAATCATCCAAAATCATATACAATTTCATATAAATCATAGAGACTTCATTTTGGGCTTAAAATTGGGTTTTAACATTTTTGAACGATCCATCGAGCATGTCATAAGGGCATTTCATGAGAAATTATGGATTGCTTAAGGGCAAGCTTGACATTACTTATAGTACTAGCCCATGCATGGTTTGTTACAACTGCTAGAGCCATGTCTCAACCAATGCTAAAAGCTTTCTTTTTAGTACCATGAGTCACCATTTTCTTACCCTAAATGACCCAAATACCCTATTTTTCCTAGGCTTTTAAATGCTAGCATTGAATCTTATATAGGATATGTTATGAGCTCAGTGGAAAAAAACCTTGAACCTTTTTCCATCAGCCTCTATAGACCTTCATTTTTGAAGCTTTCCCTTAGTTTCTCCAAAAACCACTTTAAAACCCTCCAAAACCATCATTATTCCTCAAAGAGCACCCTTTCATCGATATAACAACCTAGAATCTCATTCTTACCTATTTTTCTTGCTAAAATCATAGCAAAGGAAAGCTGAAAAGTGAACCATACATTCAAAGCATTTTCTGCTCAACATCATCAATAAGGTATTCAAAGCTTTTGGGGTATATTTCTTTTTTATTTACTTGTTTTTTGCATTATTCATTATAAATTTTAGTGAGCTTTACCATGTTGGCCATGACCTTATCCTAGGATTCTCATGCATTTTATGGCCTTAGATGTCATAGATTTAGGTTATTTTGGTGCTTTGTTGACTCTTTAATCATGTTTCTGCATTAATACGAGCTTATTTCACCTCGATAATGTCTTTTGATGCTATCATAAAATTTTAGCAAGTATTTTTTTCTTTATTCAGACATGTCTAAATGATTTCCATGGTAACATGTTTAAATCATTTCCATGGTATATTTCTTGATGTCATGCATTTAACTCTCATCTCTATGCATTCTCTTACTCATATCTTAACCCTTTTTCATCATTTCCATGCCTAAATGTCATTTTTACATATTTACACATGCCTTACCATTGTTATTGTCATGACTATCATCTTTTGATCATGAAATGTTTGTCAAAATGCTAGTTTTTTTTATTGTAAAAAAAATCTATTTTTCTAAAGCCCCAAGTTAAGGCCATGTTAACCTCAATAAATGGGGATTAACATGGACTTAAGGTTTTCTATTGCATTTGTATTCCAATCTTGGGGAAAAATTAAGTTTTTCATGCTTGAATTCAAGGATTATTGAGGCTAAATGTTTTGTTTTCAAAATAAATGTCCCTTTTTTGGTGTTCAAATTATTCATGTCTTGATCTTTTTGCTTAAAGTCTATTATGTTTATGCATGGTCAATGGGTTATTTCATCATCCCAAACTATCGTAGGATTATGGAATAAGCTTGTGAAGCCCAATTCACTCTTTCCTTTCTTTCATGGACATTTAGGTGTCCATGCCTTAGCCTAGACATAAAAAAATAAAAATTCCTCTGTTTTGGCCTTGATAGCACTGTAGTTACGAATTGAAAAATCTATTTTGAACCATAAAATATTTTTCAAGAACTTTTTAAAAATCTTCCCAAAAAAGGCTTTGAATTACCTTTCTAACTATATTTCATTTCCTTTTGGATCATTCCGGATAAAGAGAGTTTTAATTTTTTAAACCAACGCTAACTAAAACCTCTAGAATCAGATTTTACATTATGTTTAGACAATTTCGGTACAGCAAATAATTTTTATGAATTATTAAAGCATTTTTCTAAAATTTAATGAAATTTTTTTTGAAAAGGTATCAATTGTAATTTAACAATTCCATATGAGTTAGGAATGATTTTTTAAAGTTTGTCATATTCATTCCACTGCATCTGCTATCACTGCCATGCTTGGCCTAAATTCTAACATTATTTCCACCTAGATGATGATTTTTTTAGGATTTTTGGAATATTTTTACATTAAACCTGATCGAATCACCTTTTCATTGATACTTTACCCAACTTCTAACACCTTCAAATTTGCTTGGAATAAATTTAGGAAAGGGAATAGTGTGATATTACCTTCTATTTTAGTATTTGCCAAAATTAATTGATTTTTTTGAATTTCCACTCTGACATATTCAGATGCCTCTGTCTGATCTCGATTAACCCTGTCAAGTCAAAAAAAACGTGTCAACCTTTGTAGGCTCAGATCAAGGCATAAACCAATTTTCAAGACTTATTGTCTTTATTTTTATTAATTTTCTTTATTTGTCGAAAATCATATATTTTGTCAACATGGTCAAAAGGTCTTTTTTTTTTTTCAAAAAACCACTTAACCTTGGTCAAGATATATCCTTTAAGCTTGTATCTAAACCTTTATCCATGGGGATACCACAACCATATTTTTCAAAGGGATAACATAACCCCGCCTTTTAAAAAAATCATCAAATTAAATTCTCTCTCTCGAATTTTTTTTGGATTTATCAAGATTTTAAGCAATTTTCACACCTCAATTAATCAATGGATCCAAACATGTCTCCAAAATTGTCAACTTGGTTATTTCCAGATAATCAATGACAATTACACAATGCATTTTGATCGCCCTTCCATTTTCCTTCTTTCTTTGTGTGATTTGTTTTATGCAATATTACTTTACTTATTGTCTTACTAGCATGTTTTCCTTTGTGGTGATCATATTGCAATCATATTTTCAAAAAAAAATTATTTTAAAAAATTACAAAGGCAATGTTTTGCATCAGTATCTACGCAGTGCTAAACACAAAATATACGATTTTAAAAATTAAATCCAAAGATCATTTTAATCTGAAATCTTAACATTCCCTACATGCATAGGTGTGTATGAGATTCCACTTTTCTATAAAAACCTGAGTTTATCATTTTATTCAAACACATGCACTAAAAGGAGATTATATCAAAATAATGATAAGTCAAAACTCAGAGAACTAAAACCAAGCTAAGACAAGGCTAGAAAGGTACCGATTTTGAAGGCATTTTCCATGAGTTATTTACATTCATGTATTCTTTATTTGTGTCCATATTATTTCACATTGTCATAACATATTTTCATTTCTTTTTTTTCTGATTGTTACATGCATCATAACATTATAATCATCATAGGACAATTAGTTATGGTTTCAGGGTTTAGTAATGGGTATCTATTATACAGCAATCATCTGCCTCTATTGTTAAGTCTTTTGAAGATATCAGAGCATGGTTAGAATGTAACAATGTGAAGATGAAGTTCTTAATACTAGTTACATCTCAATAGTGCATGCATGGGTCAAGATCGGATACCATCAAAAAAACTGGCAAGATCTAAAGTGTATATGGACTAGTTAAAACAATACCAAGAGGGAATCATTTATGAGGAGGTATGGAGACATAGCCCTTTTCCTCTAAGTTTGATTGGATGTTAGCTTATTGTAAGAAGCGTCATAGTTTTAGAACTTGGCGTATCAATGCTTCACTTTTAATTGAAAGGATTTGGTCCCTATGATTGATGAAAACATAGCTGTACTCAACCTTGAAATGGTTAAGTTTAAGAGGAAGTACTTCAAATTATCGCAACCTCTACCATTTAAGAAGAGGTTAGCATAGATCCTTAGAGCACCAGGGCCATGGATCGATAGACACATCAAGGTGAAAGGGAACGGTGAGTGCATTTCCTAGGTTAATGCAAAGGAAGCAATAGCGAGTCTCGTTGATACGAAGAAAATTTAAGATGTTTATGCATTTGCTATATATGGTATGGTCATATTCTTGAAGATTCTAGGTTATGTTAAGGCAAGAATCTTACATTTTTTTCCCAATTATGCTATAAAATCAACCCCACCCACTATTATTATTGAGACTATTTGAGCCCTCAGCTTATGAAAAAAAACGAAGACAAGTTGATCCATCAAATATGCTTAGTCCTTCACATTTGGCTTATTGGTTAGTTTTGCCCCAAAGAGAAGAGAATGTTGAATAACTTTTTTCCTAAATTTCAACCTTATCTGTTGAATAACTTTTTTCCTAAATTTCAACCTTATCTCTATAGTCCTTGAAAAGGAATGGCCCCAACATCAATTCGAGAAGCAATGGGCCCAGAAGTTTTAAAACCTTGAAAAAGAAGAAGTCATATGGAAGGCCCCATGGTTTTCTCTTCACTCTATCATATACAAATATAGAGATCTTAACTGTATGCCACCTATGGGATTATAAGGATGTACCAATTATGTACCTCTTTTAGTTTTGTGATAGTTTCAATTTCAACAATTCATTACTTTCACCAAGTCCTCAAGCATTGGGACTTCGATTATGGTGGTTCTAATTAAAATTCAAAAGTCTGGGCAGCCTTACATGCTTTAGGGTAAATTCATTGCATGGAAAGATATTAGAAAGGAAGCATCATGACTTTGAGGAATCCATTATGCTAATGATAATTACTACTGTCTTATGTTGGGAGGTTACAAGTACCCATTAGTTAGCCTTTTTCCAAGATTGAATTGCTTAAATGAGAGCTCAAGCAAAAAAAAAGCAACCTCTGTTATGCAAATCACTCATATAAGGAATGAAAAGAATTAATTAGAGATGGACATCAATCTCTGGGATGGCTATATGAATTGAGCCATCAAAAAGAGAAATCACTTTAAAGATGATTTTGAGAGTTTGACGAATGAGCATTTAGCTTTACAAAGGAAAAACAAGGACTTCCACATTGGTAAGCCATCAGCCGAGTCAAAAACAGAACTTGACACCCTCAATAAAGAATAAAAATAGTGAAAGGAAAAGGCTAGAGCAGCTAAGGAGAAGCCCATCAATGCTCATGTTGTTATATCAACTCGTCAAAAGGGAATTGAACGTCTGAAAGCTCAAGTCTCTTATTTAAGGGCAAATAAGGTAGACAATGAAACTTTGGCACTTAGGGTTTAGAATTTGGAACATTCTCTCCAAGATCACGAAAATCATATTGATGAGTTGGTAAGAGCCTTTGAACAGCATGAACAAGAATGGCGGGCAATGATTTTAGATATTTTTGGATGTAATCCCATGTAATCAAAGCTTTATTTGTTGCTTTATGAAAAATATTATTACTGAAGGTGTTCTACAAACTAATTGTCTCTATTAGATTTGCATAAATAACTCCATTCTTTTGCCAACATATTTGCGCATGCATATTAATAACAATTTAATGTCGTGACTCTTCATCGGCATCATAAAAAATCATTATTTAATACATCTTAATGAAGTCTAATATAGGAATGGCAATAAAAATGCAAGGAATTCTAAACCAAGCAAATAAAAAACACAAAATGAATCATCCTACACTGCTATGATACCCGTTGTTGCAAATAACTCCTGGAAAATGATCATCAAGCATAAATAAAGCTACTCGAGTTGATGTACAAAGAGCCCTAGGGTTAGATGCTTTGTCAATAAAATAAGATGCAAGTACAAATCATGAAGCTCATGTAGTTATTAATAGCCTCCAAGGAAAAAGGATAAACCAGTTCTAACCCAAAAAGTCATCCTACTAGTAGTACTAAGGCTATCCAGAAAAGAGACTCATCAAGAAAACCAACTCAATACTATGTCGCCCCGCTGGTACCACTAGTTATCTAGCAGAATCCTATTGCGGCAAATCAATTTAGCTTAAGATTTTAAGAAGTGAATGTTGGAGCTTCCCTAGCCAACCCCATAACTTTTGACCATGATAATCAAGATAGACAATCAAAAGCCTACAACATTTGTTGATGCAATGGACAAGCGCCAATTATAGAGAAACGTCTTTGCCCATCAAAGAGATTAACAAGTTCAAAGCTATAAATACAAAACCTATGTCTATGGTGTCTAACCTTGCCATTCCCTTAAAGTTAAAGATATCAAAGTTTGAGAAGTCTAACCTTGGCATTCCCTACTGTGCATATTTAAATGTACCTCAAGAAGGTGGCAAGGTATGAGAAAGATGAAAAATTCTTTATCCACTACTTTTAGCACAATTTGATGAGGGTATCGACCTTGACAATGTCAAGATTAAGCCATAGGCCAACTTGGCTAAGGCCTTCTTGGTCCACTATCAGCATGTCAAATTGGGCCTCAAACTATTTATCTCTTATGAATCTAGAGAAGAAACCCACTAAAAGCTTCAGGTAACATGCTTAATGGTGAAGAGAAGAGCTAACTTTAATTTAGCCCCTTTTAACTAAAAAAGGGATGACCGTAACATTCATCAACACTTTACATGCTCTGTGCTATGATAAATTAGTAGGAAACACCATTAAAAAGTTCGCCATCCAATGAAATGATCTGTGTAATGATCAAAAGTGGTTGAATGTTAATAGATGAGTCATCTAGTTAAACCAAAAAACCTGTCACTAACTAAAAAAGGGAAAAAGAGGTAAACATCTTAAGCTTTGCTAGCTTACCTCAACCGAGTCATTATCAGGTGCCCAGTCTATACTACCTACTTGTACTTTACTCTAACCCAGTCATGTCCTTTCTTAGCTAGTTTACATTATCAACTATAAACCATACTTTATTATCCTATCAAATCCCATATAAAACAATCAATCGGAAGCAAATTAAAATGTCAATAATCCTATCAACAGTGCACCAAATAATTAAGGCGCAAACCAAGAAGACAACAGTTTGACCTTATCCCTATGACCTATAAAAAAAATGTGCCAAGCTTTACTCTAGGGGTATCTAGTCACTCCTGTACATGTCTCAGAGAAAAAACCTCTATACTTTTAGTGGTATAATCCTAATGCCCGTTGTGACTACCATGTTAGGGTTGTGGGGCACATATTGAGACATTTCTTTTAAGTGAAGGGTACAAGGCCTCATTGATTCCAACTGTGAACATGACTAGTGTCAATAACCTATATGATCAACCAAGAGTATCGAAGCCAAATAAAGAGATCTATCTCACTTCACTAGAGCCTATTCTTGATAAAAGGCTATGTCAAAAAACCCTATATTTTTTTAGTCTATTTCTATGTAATGTCAAGAAAAAAACCTACTTTCTTCTATGTAATAGCTCATAAAGATCTTATGTAATGGGCATCTTTTATCAAATATTATTAATAAAAATGACTATTGTATAAAGCATTTCCTCTCATATGCTAATGTTCATTCTTTGCTCTTACTCAAATTCTGTATTAATATGCACTTTTGTTTATATTGGTTGTTTCCTTACCTTTTTAGGTGCCTTGGTAAAGTGACATGGATGTTCTTAATAAGCTCCAAGAGATCAATTTTGAATAGTTAATTTGTACTGGTGAAGTTGATTCTGACAAAAATTTTGAGGGAGGTCTTATGCCATCAGAGCTGTCACGACCACTTAAAACCTTTTGTTTAACCAAAACTTAAAATCATTTATGCTAGGGCAAGTTAGCGATTCTGAGGAACACGTCTTCAAATGCAGAATAAAAAAATAAGGAATGAATATTATTATTACATCACGTGATTGAGACATTCAACATGTTTTGCAAGAGAATCTTTCCTTTAGGAATGACTTATCAATTCATAGTCATGTTTAAAATGGAAAATAACCATATTTTCTTTTACCCTTTCACAAACTACAAAATCATTCCCCTTACTACCCCTTTTAAGCCTAATGAATTAATTCTTTCAAAAACCTTGATCAAGGATCACCGTTCACATTGGGAGGCAAGAAAAGCCTGTTAAGGGAATAGGGCAAATATCCACTTCTACAATTATCAAAATGCCTAGCATCAAGAGGCAAACATAGAATATACCAAATCATCAAAGTCTACAATTCCCTCTGAAAGAAAGTAAAAAAAGTCAAGATCAAAGTCAATAAACAAAAAAAGTCAAAAATAAAGCTAGGATCAAAGTTAAAAAAAATTCAAAAGTCAAAGTCAAGATCAAATTAAAAGGGAAGGAATTAAAAGAAATAAGGACATTAAAAATAAATGGGATAAATTTAGGCCTGTATACACTTTTTTTCAAAACCTTGAACCTTAGCTTACATTGCATACCTAAAAAAATCCATCTCGATCGAGCATGGCTATTTAAAGTAATAACATTATTCTCAGAGAAATTATTTTAGGAAATTCTAAGTTTCCTTGAGTGCATGATAAAGACAAAAAAAAGATAAAAAAATGTCAAGAAGGAAAGAATGAAGCTTTAGGGTGAAAATCCAAAAAAATAGTGTAAAGCAAAGTTAAAAATCCTGAAATCATCTTCAATGTTGCCTGAATAGCCATAAAAAAAAAATTATCCCATCCAATCAAATGACTTTCAAGACTCTTAAAATCTCAATAGTTTAGAACCCTCACAATTTGAGACAAGAGGTCTAACATCCAAAACCTCCACCAAAATGCTTCCCAAAATAACACCCTCTCCCTCAATTATGACTGGTACCTAACTAAAAGGCTTTTTCAAACAACCTCTCCAGGGCTAGGAGTCATTAGCCAAGATTAGCACCTATCAAACTGCCACATCTGTAAATTGAAAGAGTATCATGATAACATGTTAAGAAATCCAAGTGGAAGAACATTCGTTTTTTTTCCAATTAGTTTGTGAAAGTCCACACTAGTGACATTTCGTGTTGATTTTTGCCCTTATAGTGATAGCCAGTCCTAATCCTAACATTTTTTTGGTCTACCTTAAAAGTCTTTAGCATAATTCGTTAATATTAGGAACTCTTGACCCTTCATGTCAATATATCACATTCAAACCAAACCTCATCTGAATCGAATTATATCTTACTCAAATACCCATAAAAAAAACCCCAATATAATTTTCCTATCATGCTCATGTCAAATTAAATCCCACTTAAGCTTACCTCGCATCAAAATAAGCCTTGACCAAATTAAATGCAACCTAAGTCTAGAGGGATAAGGAAGTAAACACCTGAGTTGAGGTAACTACAAAATAATCTTAATGGTTTTTAGAGGATCGACTCGCATCAAAGATGTTGGCGACTTAGGAAATATCTCGAGGAGCATCAAATAGAGCATTCATGTCATGATTGTTAGAAAATCAATTATGCGAAAGATTACTTTCCCATTTTGTCAAATGTAAACCAAATCGTATCATGTTTTTGTCATGAACGAAATACTATTTTGTTTCTATCTTAACCCTTTCAATATATTCGCATTGCATTATTGTTTGTCATTTAATTAATAACTCTTAATAATCGAATAAGATCCACATAAGGATTTCTTAATATTACATCAAAATGATGAGGAGAGCATAAGGGTCTCTGTTTGTGCTTGATTGTCAAGATCATAAACCCCCCACATTCAATACATGCCAGTCATAATCATGTGTCAAATTGTTTCCAGCCTTTAAAAGGCATTCTTCATGAAAAATTATCAAAACCTAAAAATTAACCTATCCAGTCAAGATACACCTATGGTCTAGTCAAGGTCACTTGGTCTTCAAATTGTCAATAACACCAGCCAACCTGTCAAAAAAAACCATCATGTATCTTGAGTCAACAAGCATACTAGTCATAATCACGTGTCAAACCATTTTTAGGCTCCCAAAGTCGTCAGTCATAGAAACCATCAAAACCAACCCAAGCCAAACTTTGCTCAAGTACTAACTAACCCAATTAAGATATGCAAATCACCAAGCCAAAAGTCATCCAACACTCGAATAGCCCAGGACCAACTAAGCTCATCAAAAAATTGTTAAAACCCATAAGCCGAAAGATGAAAACCCTTAACCTATTAGAATGACCATAGACACCTAAAGTCAAAAAAGATCATCTAGACATCAAATCCTCCAAAATGGATCATGATCATGGAGACCATTAATCCAAAATTAGTACCTAGAACTATCAAGAAAATAATTAAACCAATAAAAAAAGATCACTAAATGTCTTGAGCTAAACAAACCATTCTAAGTTGAGAAATATGATCATCAAATTCTCAGCCTGTCTAAGAAAATCTAAATACTTTGAGTCAAAATAACAACCATCTAGGCGTCAAAACACCTAAAAACTCATGATCTTAAAAACCCATCAAAATTGTAGTCAGTACTTTGAACCATAGCATTAGGGAAGTAGTTGTTAGATCTCTCAGTTAAGATAACTTGCAATGGATATTCCCATGTTAACCTTTATGCCATGATCATGCAATCATATCATCAAGAAAGTTGCACTTTTAACAACACATATCAGCCTATATTCATATTGTCATGACATTACATCATCTCATTAGCATCGCGTCAAGCAAAATTTGTCAGCCTTTAAGAATTTTCTAGTAAGAATTTTTTACGTAAAAAATTAAAGTGTCACTCAGGTAAGAACCTTATCTCTCTAAACTATCTTGTCAAGAAAGTCTAAGCCTAATGTTATCAGTAGGTCAGTCCTGCTAATTGACCTATGACATCATGTCAAAAAAGTTTAAAACTAGTGATGTCGGTAGGTTAAAACCAATTAATTGGTTCATGTCAAGAACTTATGTCTAAAATCTTTGTCAAGAACCTATGTCTAGGACCATTGTCTAAAACCTCTGTTAAAAACTCATATCTCGAACTTTGTCAGGAACCTTTGTTAAGAACTCGTGTCCAAAACCTTTGTCAAGAACCTTAGTTAGGAACCTCAGTTAAAACTCTCTCTCAAGAAATCCTTCTAAAGTCTAATGTTGTTAGAACACTATGATCCGGCTTATTGGCACCTTGGTTAAGAACACCAGTTAAGAACTTTAGTTAGGAACCTCATTCAAGACCCACAATCATGAAATCCTTTTAAATTCTAATATTACTTAAATACTATGATCCAACTTATTAGGCTTATTATATGCCCTAGAGCAAACTAGATTAACTTATGTTAGTGATTCAAGATTTTCCTTCATATTAGTAGCATGATTGATAATCGTGCAAGCACTAATTGGATAAAGCCAATAAAAACAATGACCTTGCAATGTCAGTAATGAATTATGATGATAAAATCCTTATACATCAAAGTCATGTTTCTAAAAATGTTTCTAGCCATCTTATTGTCAAGATAAGGTATTGACAATGCATAAAGACCAGTATATGCTAAGCCTCAATGCATTTGATGCATGTAACTCATTAATCTCATAGAAGTTAAAGTATAGAGATATCTAGGGATAGCACATGGGTGCTATTTTATGAAAACAAGTTCATTGAACATAGCCCGTATGAGAACTCAATTTAGTATTCACTCAAGTGTCTATGGAATAAGATTTGATGTGCTAGTCGTGTATATTAGTCTTCAAACTTAGGATACCAGGTCATTTTGTATAAGAAGTATCCTACTTTGATTTATCTAAAATGGATTCACAATTTAAGGTTGGTACGTTAGGTATGACATGAACCATATGGTGAAGAACAAGTGATCCAGAAAGGCTTCACCACTGCACATGTCATTAGAGACATATCTTAAATGTTCTTAGCTTTGGTTAACTTGATAAAGTTATTGGCCAACGCATGATGGATTTAGGAGAAATTATTTCTCTAAATTTATGAGGTTAACCAAAAGCTGCAATAACTAATATGGATTGATGCATGAGTAGACACTGCACCATGCTCACTATTTTTTTGAGATATCTAGTGAAAGGATCAAAGTACATTGAGAGGCTAGTTACTAAAAGGTTTCTTAAAGATGTCATATTAATTCTTTCTACATAATAGGTGACATGATGCCTTGCTAGAAGCCAATCTTGGTCTATATATATAAATACATTTAATTGGGTAACTATATTTATTACCATTATGATGGAAGCCTAATGGATCACACAGATTAAGATGATCTATTAGATTAAAATTAATATTTAATTAAGTATGACTTTATTAAATAAAAGGTATAATAAAGAAGATTTAATTTAATAATTTCAATTAAGAACAATTTAAGACATAAATTAGATTTATGAAATCTAACTAGAGATGTTTTAATATGGCAATAATGATAAAACTATCTTATTAAGATAATGTCTATATGTAGACATGGTTTTAAAGATATTATTAAATAAAGCCAAAGAATTATATTTGAAAAATTAAATAAATAATTGATAATTATTTAATATTATGTACATGAAGTAAAAATTGTTTTACTTGGGTAAGAAAATTTAATTATGAAGTAAATTATCTAACATGTAAATTTAAAGGTTCAACCAAAAGCCCTAACTATCAAGTCAAGCGAATTTAGTTATGAATTACTTCAAGTTGGGCTTGGTACATGGAATAGTCTTCCTTAGAGTGCTATTGGGATAAAATATTAGTAAGTTACTATTTAGGCCCAAATTTGGACAAGCTAATTAAAATAGTTTTAATTATGCTCCAAGAAAAACTTTAAAATGGAGCCAACATTCGGGCATGTTAGTATTGGGCTTAGTTAACCCGACATTTAAGCTTAACCTAGCCTAATGTGTGCGTAAATACATTATTAAGGCTGTTTAGCTAATAGAAGCATTAAAAAACCCTAGGTGCCAACCTTAGACTTCTCTAAGAGGCTTAATGTAATAAATATGCTTTCTTAAGCTTTCGTTATGTTTTTATGGATTACTTGGGAGTTCTTGAATGATTCTTGATAAATGAAATTAAGAAAATAGTTTTCTAGCATTGAGAGATTAATTTTCCATAAAAGTTTTGAAATTGGCTAAACCAAAATCATTAATTCCCTAAGCTTGATTGTGTAGATACGCATCCTACGTGATCAGAATATGTTTTTGATCATAACGAAAGATGGAAAACCAGCTTTCTATCCTAAAAGAATCAACTAAATTCAAATTTTCCAATTTTTGGATTTCTTTGCCTATATCTGTGAAAAATAATTACTTTTTTACAAAGCTATTTTATTTCTTCTTTATTGAAATAGGCATGGGAATTGTTCCCAGATCATTTTAGATCTAAACTTGTTGGCTATATATATTTTGGTTAAGGCTTGAAAAGCCTTTCAGCTAGCGCCAGAGAACCATCGGGCCTCATGAAGGCTCCAATAGGCATCTATTTGGACCATTGTTAGAGGCAAGACATTTGTGATGTTTGTGGCATCGAGAAAGGATTCTAGTAATCAACCCATCATGCGTTCGTGCAGGGATTGGCACACCTAGAGTTATAAGTCTCTAAGAAGGTATGATATTTATGTGCATTCGATCACATGTGCATCTCTTCATAAGATCTTATAGAAACTCAAGTGCTTTTACATTTAGTTCTACTGCGTTTGTTTAATTCTGACTAAATTTTTTTGTCTATATTGATATACATAAGCCTAGATTTCCATTTGGTGGTATCCAAGCCTAAAGTTTGTAGATTATATGTGGTCTAGCATGCCTGGTTTAAGTGATAATCAATCTGGTTGATTTATTTATTGATTTGGTGATTTTTTTATTTTAGTAAAATTCTTGAAAATTTGTTTTTCTTTAATTTTTTAAAATCTGGATAGCATGTAATTTTTTTTGGCTTTAATCATGTTTAAATTTTTTTAAATAATTAATTAAATTTATTTTAATTAATTCGGATTAAAGTCCTAATATGCCTTAAACTTTTTGGATTTTTTTAATGCTATTTTGATCAGTTTCTTGAATTAAAAATTAAACAAATTGTTTCCTTTTAATCTTTAATTTTTCATCATGTCAATCCATGTTTACTATCAATATTAATAGTTTAAAATATATATTTTTTCTAATTAAATTGCTATTAGAGTCATCTTTCAGTGTTTAGGTGTTAATTATTGCTAGGATGACTCAGTCTCTATATTTTGATAGGGCTGATTTTTCAGGCAGTAATTGCCACAATTTTCCATGGTTTTCACCTTGAAAATATCATGAACTGTTCATAAAATTTGCTGGAATCCTGGTTAAAATTGGAGTTGAAAATGCTTTAATTTTGGGTCATAACATGTGCATTAGCTATGCTTGGGGCCTATGGCATTGTTATCTCTCTCTTGAAGACCATGATGTGGCATCCATGGCTACAAATTTGCTGTATTTTCAAAGTTGTAGTGGGCAAAAGTAAATAGTGTTTGGGTTAGGTTATGACAGTTAAGATAGCCCTGAATAAAGCAAACTCTTAGTTGGACTAAGACTCCCTAAAAGGTTATGTTCCATTAAAACTCTTACTTATTATCAAACATCTAATTATCCAATTGTATTAATTTTCTTAAATTGTTTAAGCATGAATTGGATAATGTAATAAACATGAAAATAAAATTTAATTAAATTGTTTAATTAAAAATTTTATTTAATTTAAATGATTAATCCTAATTAAGATTTATTCTAATATGATTAGAATAAATGTTAATCATATAAGAAAATTGCTTTCTTAATTAAATTAAATATGGATCCATTACTAAGACTTCAAAAAATTTGGAAAACAAGTTTGATAAATGGTTTAGGAAATATTACATTTTAAATAGTTTATCAAAATTAAGACAAAGTTATCTAAAAGTTTGATAATGTCCTAATTGAGACAAACAACTTAAAAGTTAGGTAATGTATAATTCAATGTCTTCAAATGGTTTTGGAAAAATGATTTCTTAAAATAGGTTTCCCAAAATGGATGGTTTGTCTAAATTAAGACAAGGTTATCTAAAATTTAGATAATGTCTTAACTAAGACAAACAACCTAAAAGTTAGGTAATAAACAATTTAAGACAAGTTTCCTAGAAGTTAGGAATTTAATTAAAAATGTTTTAATTAAAAAACAAAAATTACTAAATAATTTGATAAATCATCAAAAATTGTTTGATGAGGTCTATACAAATGACACACAAGATCACCAAATAACATTGGCTATACTTATTTTTTTTCATGCTTATAATATAATTAGGTTAGCATGAGGATAATTATGGACTAGACCTTAGTATGACTAGGTTCTAGGTGGTTAAACTTTTATTTTGGTGTTTATTTTATAAATGGAGTCTATGAACCCTGCCTTTTCTTTTAATTCTAGGTTGTGAATCCTCCTTTCACATAATACCCCTTGAATATAAGTCAAGGTTTCTTACAATGATATGTAATAGTTACATAGGACTTGAAGATTTGAGATTAGGTTATGATTAGAATTTATATAAATTCAAGATGTAAAGATGATGGCGCCAAGAAGAAAGGACTAAGGAGATTATCATCAAGACTTACGAAGACTTCCTATGATATCCCTAGGAATTTGACCAATTAGTTTCATAAAGGTTGAAAAAACTAGATAGATAAAGTCCATAATCATCCTGGTAGATTGCATATGTTAGGTTTATTTTCAATTTTATATATATGTGATATATGATTGAATAAATGCTAACCATACTAATCAAACAACGTAATGAGACCTAAGATAATTAATGAAAAATCCCTTGTAAAAAAATATTGAGTCTATACCTAAGCATGATTAGACACCTTCCATTGTTTATAATAAGAAACCTAAGTTTTGACCATGAGGATTTGTTGAGCTGACTCAGATCCCTTTTGCCCAAACGGCTTAGGTTATAAATAATGGGTCTTACTTAACTATTGCTGTATGGTTTGGATATGTTGCACTTGACTACATAACTTTAGAGGTGATAGTCATGTGAAATGCATATGATGCATTTAGGTAAAGATACCACTTAACTGATATAGGAGTTGCATAGAGATGCAATCGGTAAACAAAGTTACTTACCTAATTAGTTCTTTCATGGCTTGTTAGGCTGACTCAAGGTCATAAAAGAATGAAAGGGGTGTCTAGCTTATTAAGAAGATTCAAAGGTTGAAATTCTTAGATTATGGTTGAGGGCTATAATCTCAAAAAAATAATGACGACAATCATTAAAGTTGTAAAACTTTACTTAATGATTGAAATTGCAAATTATTAACTACAAAATGTTTTGGTTCATAATGGATAAAAACATGACATGACTAATATACTATTGATAAGTAGCATATGTGATGCTAATAAGCTTAATGGGCCAATTCTATTGACTAGGCCTACATTGAATGGCATATGTAAGAATACCCTACTAGGTCAGGGATAGTCTATTAAGTTCATATTGATGACCTTGTTCAAGCCACATTATGATGATGGCTAGTTATGATACTTAAACTCTAAAAATAAGAATATAGCTATTTAAGCTCATGAAATCATTTGAATACTTAAAAAACTATTTTATAAGGATAATCATTATAAAAGGTTCAACATTTCTAAGAAATTATTCCTAAGCAAGATGTTAGAATATAGCCTAATCAAGCCCCATATGATATGATGTATTTTAAGACTTGAGCACTTTAAGTGGACCATGATCCATGCATTATCCATATACTTTTTTTTGAAAAGGGACAATGGAGATGATAAGGGAATATCAAACATTATGGTAAACTAGATTAATAGAATAAAGATTGCAACTGATGTTTTGATATGATCCAAATTAGGAAACTTATAAAAGTTTCAATATTAGATATACACTAAGACTAATTCACTTCTCTTGGTTTATGATACCTAGAAGTTGGTGTTTAAATATGTATGACTTTTGCAAGGCCCAAATGAAAGGAGTAGTAAAGATGACCATAGGTAAAGGCAACCTTATTGATATTGCTTAAAGCTTGCCTTCTTGATTAGTGTTTGTGAAACAAAATCTTGATTTGTTCATAAATATTATATGTTTATTTTTGGCATTTACATGCCAATTTAGATTCAATCCTCATTGAATAAATCATTAATCATAGAATTTGTTTTATGTTATGTCATATTATTCTTAAATATACAATTTCCAATAGTATTAAGAACACTAAACATCCTATATCTAATAATAGAATTCAAAAAATAGTTTTGAATCCAATTTCCTTTAAATCTACACATGAAAGATTTAGAGGAAGGCATTTATGATTCTTTAAAAGTTATATATCATAACTTAACTTAGTGATAAATAGCCAGATGTTAAAAACGCAATTATTTAGAAAGTGTTCTAGATGAGAGAGGATTGCATGTTTATATCCTAAAGGTCATAAATAAACTTTTCCATTTCGGCTCATAAAAGGAGTTATATCTAGATCATTAACTTATAAGCTAATAAAAGATTTCTAATAGTTGTTAAAGTAACAACTGAGCCATATGATTGGAATTTGGGTCTTGTTATGATCCGAAAAGTTAATGATTTTGATAATAAGTTTATCAAGTATGCAACCGAAACATATTCTCACAATAATACTAAAGCTTTGTCCAAGTTGAGACATATGGCTAATCAAAAGAGTTTAGCATTTGATGTGTTAGCTTTTGGCTTAGTGCAGGTAGAAGATGTTAGTATATGCCCTAGAGCCAATACCAATGGATAAGGCATATATAAGTTAATAATCCAAACTAATCACTTACATTAGTGATTCAAGGTTTTCCTTCACGTTAGTGGCATGATTGATAATCATGCCAACATTAGTTAGATAAAGCCCATGAAACATAATGGCCTTGCAAAGTTAGCAATGAGTTACGATGATAAGATCTTTATGCATTAAAGCCATCTTTCTAAAAACATTCGTCATCATCGTATTGTCAAGACAACGCATTGACAATGCACAAAGACTAGCGTATGCTAAGCCTCTATGCATTTTATGTACACAACTCTTTGATCTCATAGAAGTTAAAGTATAAATATATTTGGGAATAACATATAGGTGCTTGTCTTATGGAAAAAAGCTCACTAAACATGGCCCTGTGAGAACTCTATTTGGTATAAGTCACTTAAGTGTCTATGAAATACGTTCGCATATGCTAGTCATGTATATTAGTCTTCAGACTTGTGATATCAATTTATCTTGTATGAGGAGTCTCATACTTTGATTTTTCTAAAATAGGTCCACAATGGATGGATACTTAAGGTAGGGTATGTTGGGTATTAGATGAATCATAAAGTGGATGAATGAGTGATCTAGAGAGGATTCACCACTCCAAGTGAGAATGAAGACATATCTCTTATGTTCATGACTTTGCTTAACTTGATAAAGTTGTTGGCCAATGCATGATAGATTTAGGAGAAATTGCTTCTCTATGTTCATGAGGTTAACTGAAAGCTATAAGAACTAAAATGAATTGATACATGAGTCATCATTGCACCATGCTCATGGTTTTTCTAAGATATCTGGTGAAAGAACAAAAGTAGACTAGGAGGCTAGTTACTAAAAGGTTTCTTGAAGAGGTCATATTGACTCTTCTTGTATATTGGGTGACCATAATGTCTTGCTAAAGGACAATCTTAGTCTATAAATATAAATACACTTAATTGGGTAATTATATTTATTGCTGTTATGATGGAAGACTAGCGTATGCTAAGCCTCTATGTTTTTTATGCATACAACTCTTTGATCTCATAGAAGTTAAAGTATAGAGATATTTGGGAATAATATATAGGTGCTTGTTTTGTGAAAACAAGCTCACAAAAATGGCCCATATGAGAACTACATTTGGCATAAATCACTCAAGTGTTTATGGAATACGTTCTCATGTGCTAGTCGTGTATATTAGGCTTTAGGCTTGTGATACCAGTTTATCTTATATAAAGAGTGTCATACTTTGATTTATCTGAAACAGGTCCACAATGGATGGATACTTAAGGTAGGGTACATTAGATTACATAAATCATAAGGTGGATGAATGAGTGATCTAAAGAGGATTTACCACTCTAAGCGACAATTAAGATATATCTCACATGTTCTTGGCTTTGGTTAACTTGATAAAGTCATTGGCCAACGCAGGATAGGTTTAGGATAAACTGTTTCTCTAAATTCATGAGCTTAACCAAAAGTTGCAAGAACTAATATCAATTGATACATGAGACAACACTATACCATGGTCATGGTCTTTCCAGGATATCTGGTGACAAGACCGTAGTATACTAAGAGGTTAGTCATTGAAAGGTTTCTTAAAGGGGTCATATCAACTCTTCTTGTATATTAGGTGACCATGATGCCTTGCTAGAGGCCAATCTTGGTCTATAAAAATAAATATGTTTAATTAGGTAATTATATTTATTGCCATTATGATGGAAGCCTAATGGGTGTTACACAAGAAAATGATCTATTGGATTAAAACTAGAATTTAATAAAGTATAAAATAATTAAATAAAAGGTATATATGTTCAATTAAGAATAATTTCAGATATAAATTAGATTTATAAAATCTAATTAGAGATGACTTAGTATAGCAATAATGATAAGAATGTCTTATCAAGACAATGTTTATTTGTAAACATAATTTTAGGGATATTATTAAATAAAGCCAAATAGTTTTATTTAAAAAATTAAATAATTATTTGATAATTATCTAATTAATTATTCAATATTATTTACATGAAGTAAAAATTGTTTTACTTGGGTTAGAAAATTTAGTTATGAGTTAGAAAATTTAGTTATGAATTAAATTATCTAACATATAAATTTAGAGGTTCGACGAAAAGCCCTAATTATCAAGTTAAGCAAGTTTAGTTATGAACTACTCTATGTTGGGCTTGCTAATGGGCTTGGCACATGGAATAGCCATCCTTGGTGTGCCATTGGCTAAAATTTAATAAGTGATTATTTGGGCCCAATTTTGGACAAGCTAACTAAGATAGTTTTAATTGGGTTCTAAGAAACACTCTAAAATAGGACTATCTTTTGAGTTTGTAAGTTTTGGACTTAGTTTCCCCAATAGTCAAGCCTAACCTAGCCCAAGTGCATTCAAATACGCTATTAAGGCTTTTGGCTAATTAGAAGCATTAGAAAAACCCAAGATGCCAACCATAGACTTTTTTAAGGGGTTTAGCATAACACCTATACTTCTCTAAGCTTTCTTTGTGTTTTCATGGATTTTTTTAGTGTTCTTGAATCATTCTTGACATAAAAAAATTAGAACAATAATTTTCTAGCATTGAGTTTATTTTCCTAAATGGACCTCAGCAATTGATCATCACTATATACATTAGATAGTGTTTCTAAAGCTCAAAGGCATATAATTATGTTAATATTTTTATATATTTAACAATGAATTTAAGTAAGATTGGCTTTTTGTCGTAATCCTAATTTTAATCCTCTAGGGGATGATGAAGTAGTTTGGAGAGATGATCTACCCATTGATAAAGAGAAGGGTGAAAACAAGAAGCAATTGAGGAAGCTGCTTCTTCTATTCTGTGGTAATGATTTCTTAGGCTTGAGTTCGCATCCAGCAATAGCAAAAGCTACTGCAAAGGTATCCTAAATAATTGATCAGTGCGTATTTTGGCAAGTAAAAAATTAAAAAAAAAAAAAAAACCCATCTCCATAATAAGCATGCGCACATGATTTGATCTTTTCCTTTGAAAAATATCAGGCAGCTGAGGAACATGGAATGGACCCCAGGGGTTCTGCATTGATTTGTGGATATAACAATTACCACAGAATTTTGGAATGGCTGAGTTATTGAAGAAAGAGGTAACAGTCACAAACTTTTTCACCATGCAAATACAACGCTTTGAGTTGATTCTGACTTGACGACTTTTGCTGCTAGCTTTGATTTAATAACGCGACAGCCTAATTTGTAAAAAGTTATCTTATATATATTTAGGCTTAGGCATTTGCATCATCCTGAGTTCAGATAATATTGACTGGAAATTAGTTGACTGATGCATTCTTGTTTCCCAGGACAGTCTTCTTTGTCCTAGAGGTTATTCAGCTAATAGAGCCTTAATGGTAGCAATTGGGAGCATTGCCCCTCTGTTGGCTTCAGGGAAGAAGCCGTCTAATGAGTAAAAGATTGCCATATTTTCCGATGCACTTAACCATATTTCAATAATTGAAGGAATTTTATCTTGCTGAACGACAGGGAGGCGTCGAACTTTATGTATATAGACACTGCGACATGTCTCATCTAAACGAACTCTTGTAGGTTCATTTCACATTTATTCATTTCACATTTACCATTTCATACCCTTATTTTGGATTTTTATTTAACAAGTTTTCACATGTTACATATGGCAATGAGTTTTGGTCTTTTACAGAACAAGCTGCAAAATGAAGAACAAAGTTGTGGTGACAGATAGGTTAGTCGTGTTGATATAATATTCAATTCTTCCTGTCAACAGTGAACTGAATAGCCACTGGATTCATGTTTTCTATTTTTTTTTTTGGGAAGTTGAGAAGGTTAAATATTTTGATTTAGAACTTGAAAACTGATGGCCAGAATCTGAATTCTGTCTTCTGCAGCTTGTTTAGTATGGACGGAGACTTTGCACCGGTGCTAGAGCTGGCTAAGCTTCGCAAGAAGCATGGATTTTTGCTAGTCATTGATGACGTAAGTCCTCTGCTTTTCATATATGATAAAATGTGCTCTTCCTCATGTCTGCCCTGGAAGACAAATATCGATTACACACGGACCAGTGGGATACGTAACCAAAGTATCAATATTTTACACTAGAAAATTAATCTGAAAACGAATTTCTTAAAGAAGTCTCTGTTAGATTCCTTGACCATGCAAATTTTTCTACTGCTTGTGTCTTAGAGATCAAGTTTTATATAGACCAAGATAAGAGTCTTTTAAATGTTTCAGGCTCATGCAACATTTGTATCTGGAGAAAACGGTGGAGGAGTGGTTGAGAAATTCAACTGTGAAAGAGATGTTGACATCTGCACCGGTGCTCTGAGTAAGGCAGCGGCTAATCTTGGTGGATTCATAGCATGCAGGTAACTTTAGGATCCCGAAAAAGGGATTTACGCAAAGAATCCATTAATACTATCTTTGTATGGAATTAGGAGCATATAACATTCTATTAATCACATCAGTTCGTGAATCTGAATGCCACATGAACAGCAAAAGGTGGAAGCAACTCATTCAATCAAGGGGTCGGGCTTTTATATTTTCAACTACTGCTCCGGTACCTTAACTTCTGCCTTACATGGTAAGGTGCAGTTTCTTCTTGTTGGCCAGGGACTTCTCTCACCTAAATATGTAGTATTCTTGATGCATAATGCATATATATAATTTGATGTTGGCTTGGAATCATGCATATTGTTGTTATTAAATGCTTTTGCTTATTGCATCACTGACTAGCTAGCTATATCTGACTTGGCAGCTGCTGTTGTTGTAGCAAAAAAAGAAACATAGCGCAGAAGGGCAATTCAGGAGAGGATGCAAGAGTTCCATGCTCTTACTGGAGTCTCCATTACTAGTCACATAATATCAATTGTTGTAGGATATGAAGAGAAGGCCGTCCAAGCCAGCCGGTTCGTGCTGCAGTCTCTCGTATCCTATCCTACGCTAGCCTAGCTCTCTCTCTCTCTCTCTCTCTCTCTCTCTCTCTCT
>JBBYHO010508333.1:28621-43552 GCA_038382025.1 Adansonia gregorii | reverse complement strand
TCGTGCTGCAGTCTCTCGTATCCTATCCTACGCTAGCCTAGCTCTCTCTCTCTCTCTCTCTCTCTCTCTCTCTCTCTTTCTCTCATTGTACATTATCCTTCCATCACATCACCGCACAGCTAGCTTAATTAATTAATTATGACAATGTCAATTGCCATGGAATAGGTATATGGAGAAATCTGGTTTCTACGTGACGCCAGTCAGACCTCCAGGAGTGGCTCCTAATTTGTGCAGGTTGTAGCTCCTTACTACCCTTGCAGTCATGATTTAATTTGCATGTTTTATTAGATTTTGTTACATACATGC
Source organism: Adansonia gregorii (assembly GCA_038382025.1). Taxonomy (NCBI): domain Eukaryota; kingdom Viridiplantae; phylum Streptophyta; class Magnoliopsida; order Malvales; family Malvaceae; genus Adansonia; species Adansonia gregorii. Next base: position 43,246 of record JBBYHO010508333.1, on the reverse strand, counting down.
ATGCGTCTAATTCTAGCTGTTTGTCCTAAAAACTCACCTGCCTCATTTTCTAATCTTGCTTTTGATCCAACTATATCTCTTTTTCTTCTCATTAATTAATTTTTCATCATCAGGTTACGGGTGACTCTAAGTGCAGTATACACAACAGATGACATAAACAGACTGGTGGGAGCACTCTCCAAGTGCATCAATTTCCAAAATATCAGCAGCCGTCGGTCTAATTTACTTGCTAAGCTGTAGTAGATATTCGATTGCCTTTCCGGATCATATATATATATATAATCTGCTATATCATTTTAATCTTTCATTCAAGGATTTAAAATTATGATCATGAACATATTTTCGATCATATTAAATTTATCACAATTTCGAATCTAACGGATGTTATGACAATTATTATGATTATCGTGATAGTAAATTGTTTTTATTTGCATAGCTTATCATAAAATATAATGATTAGAATTCGAATTGTAAAGACTCTTTTTCAATGATTTTAATTCATAATTTTTGATATTATAATAAAAATTTGCATTGAAAAAAAAAAAACTAAAAAAGAATACGCATTCTATGAATTCTATACATTAACAATTAACGAAGAGAACATGTTTAATGTAAAACATTTATATTTAATAACAATACAAAATTAAAAATGTTATACTTTAAAATTCATCTGCTGCAAATATCTGAAGTAGTTTGATTTATCAATGATATGTTCATAATATAATCTTTCGCTATTAATTTAGATAAAAATTTATCTTTTTTTATTTTGTTATCATTATTCTTTAATTTTTTAAAATATTATCATTGTTTATATATTATATTTATATTAAAAAATAAAAATAAATAGGTGTATAAGTTATCTGAAAAACTACGTAAACGTAACGGTGAGTGGCGACCCAATGCCTACAGTATTGGACTTTTAAGGGCTGACTTGGGTTTTAAATTTTACCTTAAGTGGTTTGAATGTGCAACAGCAATACTATAATTATAATAAATAATATGATAAAAGAATCTTCCATTGCTTTCCCCCACTAGTGCCACGTGGGTTGACAGAAGAGTGATTAATTGATTTATTTATATTTTAATTTTTCACCATGAAAACGTGAAGTCAAAAATTTTTCTCTTAGGCCACTCACTTCATGGTCCACCCTGGGCTCAATAGAAACCTCTCAGAGAGCTCCTTGTGAGATCTGAGTCTATAATTTTAATAGTGATTAATCTATTTCTCTATGTTTTTCTCGGATCGGTTACTTGAATTGGACTCGGGGAGCACACGTATCCCTCTTTTTTAGGACAGGATGCATGTTTAGAAAGACTGTAATCTCTTTAATCAGTCCTACAACCTACTTTCATCTCAGCGAGACTGGGTAAGGAGAAAATGACATTTCCTTTTCATCCAAGGTAAAATTACATATGAACAACTGCTTTTCAATTGCTTTAAACCCAAACCTCAAATCAGTTTTATTTACGGTTGCAAAATTTTCCAATTTCTATTTTTCTTTATCCGGTCCAATGTGTCCTATCTTCTTTTTGACGGATCAGCCCTATTTATAGAATAGAAGGGCTTCGATTCTGTATTCCAACCATTCCAACAAAAAGAGCATTTGCCGGATGACCAAACATTGAATGAAATGTCGGTATGGGGTTTATTTCAATTCCATTTTTATTCTTTTTAAATTAAAATTAATCTCGCATGCGTCGGTTGAAGCACACGTTGGACCACCCAAACAAACCAGCAGAGGCTGCTGTGGCAGAGACAACAGCAAAAGCACTAGTCTCCGTTGATCACCTACCAGTGTAAGTGGCAGGACTTACTCGGTTTTAGGTACCAATTCGAAGAGCATTCGTTTCAACATTTCAACCATGCTGTCGCACCGCCCATGACTGGCCCGCATCTTTGCGACTCTATCCTTGGGTTTTTCCTAGTCTCAATTCCAGTTCTAAACAACCCAACGGTTCCTCCACTGCCTTCAACGATTCTATACCCGCCAATCCCTCTGGGTTCTATAATGAAGAAGATAGTGTTTTTGCGATGGCATGGATGCAAATTTGGTTCTTCAGTGAGGCAAAAAGAAATGGAGGAGACATGTGGCAATCTCTGAAATAAGATTTAAAAAAATTCAGAAACTCGAGATCCTTTGTCACCTAGTACCCGACTAGGAAGTTCTAAATTTTATCTTTGTTACTTGTTATTTGTTATATCCCTTCATCGTCTAGTTAGTAAGTATGATCCTCTTCAAGAGATAAGTATTGAAAGATAGTTAGATAACTTATATCTCTACATACTAAGCAAGTTTGATTGCCATTGAATCTCTATTCACCTAAGAGTTCCAGATCAAGTAGAACTTATATCAAAGCCTATATAATAAGGCAGCATCAGCACTTTTGAGATATGAGTTATTAGAATTCTTTTTGTTTTCCCTTTATTCTTCTCCTATAATCCTTTCACTGACTTAAGCATCGGAGTATCTTCCAGAGTCATCTCTGAGCCTCTTTCCTCTTTACTATTTTGTAGGCTTCCTCTCAACATCTCCATTGTTACATCAATAATTTGCGCCGACTGTGGGAAAGACACATGCTCATAAACTAGCCATAGCAGCAACCCTCTATTAACACAAGAAAAACTCACGGCATCTCATACAACCGAATCCCCTCCTATCACTCAAACCATCTTAACAACAAACCAAGCACCCGTGGGGTCTCTGCCTGACCCTATAACAGCTTACCCTACTATAACAAAGGGGCTTTTTTCTACAGTCGTAACCATCGTGCTTATCCCACCCATATTCCCATATGTCTTGCCCTATTTTCAAATAGCCTTTACACCTAATGCTTGGCCTTAATCATCGAATTATTTTCAGAACCTCCTAATCTCTCACTCGCCACAGTCGCAACAAAAACTTGTTGTGCACTATCCAACCACTTATGCTCCAGAAAGCCCATCACTGCCAAACATTACTATGTTGGAACAACCATTCCCAACATAACTCCTGTCAATTCGCCTATGGTAGATTTAACAAACTTTGTTGTAGCAAGAATATCGTTACTGCAACATCCGATGATGGCTACTTTGCCTCAGTCGATGTGCAAGGCCATTACCTCACCTAATTCCAAGCGTTGGCTAATCAAATGCTGGCCCAACAGGCCTTCATCCAACAATAACACCAGCAAGAATTGGTGACCTAATAGGCTATTATCCAACAACAACAATAGCAAATCAATTAGCTTTTACATGCATAAAGTGATCACCAAAACTAGTGTCCTGGTTGATCTAGTGCTAGAAACCATAGTCCAAAAACCACAGTCTAAGCACAAGAAACCAATAGACGAATTGGGAGAGTGGCGAGATCAAAGAAACTTCATATTCCATGCTATATGGCAATCTTCATAGAAAGCAAGAGGAGATAGTTGCCCTGACCAGGATTCCTTTTTGGCTGATCAAGTGGCAGCCCTTTTGATAAGAAATTAAAAACTTGAACCAACCGAATAAGGACAATTGGGAATGGTTATAAGCCAAGCACAATCCCCTATCCTTGGTTGTCTGCTAGATACCAGTCCCTAAAAAGATCAAGCTTTCACCACACACATATGATGGTAAGGTAGACCCATCAGATCATTTGAATCACTTTTGTGTATTTCACAATCTTTGGGACATCCCCTACGTCATTCAATGTAGAATATTCCCAACGACTTTATATGGGCCAACCTGAACTTAGTGATATTCTTTAAAGTCAAGGTCTATTGCAAATTTTGATCAGTTGGGTAGCTAGTTTCTAACCCATTTTAGTAGTTATAGGATTGCAGCTAGAAAGACAACTAGCCTTATGGCCGTCAAGTAAAATCTGGATGAAATGCTTCAAGAATATGTCTAGTGCTTTAACATTGCCACACTTGAGGTCAAGGACCTCAATGATGAATTGGCTATCCAGGCATTCATTTCAAGAGTATGCCATAAACATCTGAAATATGCCTTCACAGACGCCTAGCCAGTGAAACTATACCAATTTTATGAAAAGGCACAAAAGTATGCTGATACCGAAGTTATTGAAATTGCAGACTGTAAATTTAAATGCCCTGATAGAGATTGACGAGGAGATCATTTTGGATAAACCATGAAAAAAGGAGAACAGTTTACTCAAAAAGTAAAACAGACAGCTACTAGGACAACAAACCTAGATCGATGATGAACCAAACACAAATGAGTAGGAAACGAAATTGGGCACCATCATAAGTAGGTATGAATCTTACAAACCTTTTATGCTAACATGACGCAAATTTTACATGCTATAACAAGAGATGGCCTGATAGAACGGCCACCACCTATGAGGGTAGATAAAAGCCATAGGAACCCATTAAAGCATTATGAGTTCCATGATAATATTGGTCACGCAGTTGAAGAATGTATCAGTCTAAAAAATGCCATTGAAACATTAATTCAGAATGGAAAAATCAAATAGTTCGTTAAGAAAAACAATTAGGAGCCATTTTAGCAACCTGATCGATGTTAGGACAAAGTAGCAGGGATATGCCTAGTCATAGGAACCATTAATGTGATCATCGAAGGCAATGAAAGTTGGGCAACCAATAAGTCCAAGAGAAAGTCACATCTTCGATTTATAATGGTAGTAGATACATATTCAAAGAGGCTAAAACGAGATAGCTAAAAAGTAATGCTCAGTGATGAGATAATGAACTAGTTGCTAATAATAGAAATGATCTGATAGCTGTGTCAGTATTGTATTAAACTACCGTATAGATCGAATCTTGATTGCTAGTGGTAGCACTATAGAAATCCTCTACTAGAGTGCATTTCAAAAAATGGGATACAATAACAGTGATCTGCGCCCATCATTGCCAATATATGGGTTCACCAATCAGCCCATACTAGTAAAAGGTTCTATTATTTTGCCAGTCACTCTTGGTGATGGAAAACATACTACCAAAATAATGGTCGACCTCTTAGTAGTTGATCAACCGTCAGCATATAATGTCATCCTTGGGTGACTGGCTATGAAAAAAATGAAGTTAATCACCACCATGTATTGCCTAACAACTAAATTCCCCATTCAAACAGAAATAGGATACATGAAGTTTGACCAGGCAATTAGTCGGCGTTGCCATATAATGTCCATAAAGATGATAAAAAACACTAAGGGTGCCACCAATGAAGATGTAGAAGCTCCAACAAGGAGTAGATTGTCAATAAATACAATAATGCTAACTAATTCGAGCACTTCAACCCTCGACAATTCAAAAGTTAGGGATGATTTTCATCATCCAAAGCCTCAACCTACTGAGAAAACAACAATGATATTGTTGCGGCTGCCAGACCCTAATCTGTTCACCATAATTGGAAGTTCATTGGAACCAAAAGCCAAGAATAACGTAACAAACTTTTTGCAACACCATGCAGACGTCTTTACTTGGTCAATCATATATATGCCTGGCATTGATACAAATGTGATCATGCACGCATTAAATGTTGATCTCTGCTCTAAGCTTGTTAAGTAAAAGAAGCAAAAAATTACCCCAAAAAAGATCTTGGCGATCAGGGAAGAAGTTGACAAGCTTTTGACTACTGAGTATATAAGAAAAGTGACATACCCAAAATGGCTGACTAATTTGGCAATGGTTAAAAAGTCAAATGGAAAATTGAGGATGTGCATCAACTTTATTGATCTCAATAAAGCCTGCCCTAAAGATAGTTTCCCTCTACTAATAATAGATCGTCTTGTAGATTTTTTTGCAAGACATCATTTTTTTCCCTTCATGGATGCCTTCTTTAGATATAATCAAATAAGGATGGACCTACAAAATGAAACCAAAACATCTTTCCTTACGGAAGATGGGACTTTTTGCTATAAAGTTATGACTTTTAGGCTTAAAAATGCGAGAGCCACTTATCAATGCTTAGTAAATAAAAATTTTAAAGATCGAATTGGGTGATCCATGGGAGTCTATCTCGATGGCATGCTCATAAAAAGTGTGACGATCAAATAATGCATCGCTTACCTGAAGGAAACCTTTAATATTTTACAAAAGTATAATATAAAATTGAACTCGATGAAGTGCATGTTCTGAGTAGAGCAGGAAAATTTTTAGGCTTTATGGTGTCTTCTCAGGGAATTGGAGCAAATAAAAAAAATAAAAGCCATATAAGAGATGACACCCCTTAAGTAGACAAAAGCAGTGCAACATTTGACGAGGAGAATCGCTTCGCTTAACCGTTTTGTCTCAAAATTGGCTGATAAATGTTTTCCCTTTTTTCAAGCTACTAAGGTCCGCTACTCTGTATAAGTGGATGAAAGAGTGCTAAACAACATTTGATGAGCTAAAACGTTGCCTATGCTAGCCTCTATTATTAGCGAGCCTCAAACCTAGTCTAAGCCTATTCCTGTACTTAGCTGCATTTGATGAAACAGTGGTAGCTGTCTTGGTGATAGAAGAAGGAGGAACTTAGTGACCAATCTATTATGTTAGTAGGGCACTCCAAGTATGAGAGATTAATTACGCAAAGATTGAAAAACTTGCATATACAGTTGTTATAGCTATCAAAAAATTATGATAATACTGCCAGGTGTATCCTATCACTATACTGATAGGTCATCCTATAAAAGACATGCTACAACAAGTCAATTTTGCAAGTAAAATAACTTGATGGAGCATAGAATTGGGTGAGTTCAGATTGACCTATAACCCTGAAAAGCAGTCAAAGCACAAGTATTGGCAGACTTCGTAACTAACACTCTTTCTCACAACCCGTTAAACCTTCAAACATCACCAAAGAAACATCATCACAAGCGAGCGAGAGTGAAAAACTTGATAGCCAAAATAAGGGTGTAAGGAGACTTTATGCTGAAGGATCATCGGGGAAAGAAAAATCAGGAATTAGCAGCTTTCTTGTCAAGCCCAAAGACCATGAATAGCACTATGCCTTATCATTCTATTTCGCAACTTCAAAAAATGCTGTGGAATATGAAGCTTTAATAGTAGGGATTGAGTTGGGTAAAAACCTGGCTGCCACTTGTTTGGAAGTTTATACTGACTCCAATTAGTGGTGAGTCAGATCAATGGAGAACATGAGGCAAAGACTAGACCTTAGCCAAATACCATCAAATGGTCTCTAAGCTCATCAAAACCTTTGATTACATTTCATTTGAAAGGATACCCATGAACAAAATAGTAGGGACAATGTGATACCTAAAATGGCAAACAGCCTGGAGATCGATCATAAGGAAAAATCCTTCTTAAATCTATTGAATCGTCAGTCTATGATCGACATGTTTTTGAAATGAACACGAATGACAAAAATAACTAGATAACAGAATAAAAGCATTTCTCTAAGAAAACATCATGCCAGATATCCCACTACAAAAAAAGACGTTTGGAAAAAAGGGCATCCAAGTATGTAATAATTGATAGGATTTTGTATAAAAAGTCTTTCACTTACCACCTACTCAGGGGCCTTGACCCAGATGAAGTGGATTACATGTTAAGGGAAATTGACGAAGGTGTTTGTGTAAGTCACTTGGGTGAAAAGGCACTAGTACAAAAAGCTTTTAGGTATGCTTTTTCTGGCCAACAATAAGGAAGAACACCACCAATTTAGTCGAAAGATGTGACAAGTGCCAATAGTTCACAAAAATTGCAAAACAGCTTATGGAGGCACTCAAACAATTTTTCAGCCCATGGTTTTTTTGTGTATAGGACATTGAAATATTGCATCCCTTCCCACCAACAATCGGGTAATGGAAATTTTTAGTTATCAGGTGTGATTACTTCACAGAATGGTTTGAAGTAAAGCTTATGGCCACAATAATAGCCTGAACCGTGGAAAGCTTCATTTGGAAGTTTATCAGGTGCTGATTTAGAATTCCTAATGTTATCGTAGCAAATAATTGAAAACAACTGTCAGTCGATAAATTAAAGGATTTTTCCATGAAATTTCCTATCAACTTAGTACACAGTTTGTTGCACCACAATCTAACGGCCAAGTGGAAGCCATGAATAAAAACATACTCCAACCACTTAAAAAAATTAGATGATGCAAAAGGGGTATAGGCAGAGGAGACACCTAGAGTATTATGGGCTATTAGAACCACTAAGTGTCAGGCGATAGTAGCCACAACATTCAACTATGTTTACAGTCATGAGGCTGTTATTTCAGCAAAAATCAAAGTTCACAGCATTCGAATAGCCATTACCAATCTAACATTAGATGAATCACATCTAAAGGCAAAACTTGATCTACTTGAAGAAAATAAAGAAGACACTGCAGCACACATGGCAATCAAAGCACAAGTATCAAGATACCATAATAGGAGAGTAAAACAATGACAGTTTCAAGTTGGCGATTTGATCCTAAGAAATTACAAGGTGAGTCGACTAGCAAGCAAAAGAAAGAAGTAGTCCCTAAATTTGGATGGACCCTATTAAATTGCAAAGGTGATAGGTTTTGAAGCCTACAAATTAATGGACGTGATGGAAAATCGTTTACCTAACACGTGGAATGCCGTCCACCTTAAAAAATATTATCTATAAAATGCTTTTGCGCAATGAGATTTTAAGGATTTTACAAACAAGTATTTACTTGCCAAACACTTTTCAACCTCCTCAAATCATATTATAGGCTAGCATTAGCTCCAAAATAAGACCTCACACAGTCCAACGAAAAAACCAAGATCTTACATGGTCTAATGAAAAACAAGGCCTCACATAATCCAATGAAAAATAAGGCCTCACACAGTCTAACAAAGACCTCAAATGGTCTAAAATGAGACCTCACACGATTTAATGAGAAATAAGACCTTGCATGGTCTAAATACAATATGACCCCTCGTGGCTTAACGAAAATAACAATATTTTGCATGCACCGGTGTCATAAAGATAAAATAGCCAAATAAAGATAATTTTAATTTCAAAAAATTATGAAAGTTACAACCATAAAGTTTTATAAATTTTTACAAAAGGTCCTGACTAGAAGGGGTCGAATCTACTTGTTCGCCTTCCCCACCCTTATCCTCGCCCTACACTTTAAACTATTCTTTCAGTACAGGAGTAATAAACGTTGAATCCTTAGCATGCATCTCCTCAACTTGATGTCTAAAGGAAAGGTAATGAGCTATGAAAATCTGATGTCTCTCAGATCTAATGGACCTCAAATAAAGTATACTCCGTAAAGGGCGTTCTGTTGATATTTGCCTCCACAAGCTATTATTTGGTCAAGAAGCGTAACCTTTTGCAAATTAAGTTCCTTTTGAATATGAGATTTCGCTAGTTGCACTTCAAGCTCAAAAATTTTAGTCATTGCGAACATTAGTTCAAAATCATGCATTATATAAGCCTATGGAAACTCTTTTAATTCCTTCTCTAACTTTCTAATTTCAGCTTTGGCTGACTCAAGCTTCGTCTTCATCTCTCAGAGTTAGATCCTAACTTTGTTTTCTCTTCCTCAATTTTTTTGGCATGTTCATCGGACCATTCTTTTTCAGTTCTAGCTCGTCGACCTGTGTCTGAAGCATACTTGACTTTATCTTGTTTATCACCATTTTGTTGTATATTATCATGTGTAGCTACCATATCCTTCATTTGATAGGTGATAGCCACTTGACTATACAATGCTTGTTAAGGACACGAGTTAGAAATAAAGGAGCATGGTAAAATAATCATAAACTTAATAGTAAACTTACTTCCACTATACAAGCTAAGGTGGACTTGACATTGACAGCTAGGTTCCTTGTAGCCAAGAACTTCATGTTTGTAGGGTAAACGACTCTATTTCCCCACCTATAGGTGACTTTACCATTACTTAATACCCCAGCGCTCAATTTAGGATTGTTCTTTCAAGGGTGTAAATCGATGCTTCCTGAAATAGATCCACTTCCCCTTATTGAAGATGCCAAAGGCTTAAGGGGTAAAGCAGCCGTAGGCATAAGACCAGTAGATACCTTAGCACTAAAAGAAGCCTCTACCTGAGTAGTTGTGATAGTAGTAACTTCTATAGTAGAGGAACTACTTGGAGAAATGCCTTTAGCTTTGGTTGAATTGACAGTTAAAGGCTCAAAGGTAACCCTTTTGGGCACAGATGGCTCACTTTGACTATCTCTAACCTTTTTTTTTCCTTTACCCTTCATCTTTGAAGCTACAGCTCGACTAGCTTCACAAATGGCTAGCGTAGCATGGCTAACGAGATCCATACCTACATAGAAGAATAAACAATTAAGGTCAGGGAATATTAAGGTCTAAAGGAAAACGTTGTCAAATATGTACCCTTCACAGCTACAGCAACAAAGGCCTGTTTTGATGTTTCCATACTTCTCTCTGGGATCGAGTGCTGCTTGACATTTGGCTCGCTTGTAACTTCCTCTCTAACTACGAGTGATCCAGCAACACTAGGCACATGTTCGGGCAACCCATAAGTCACAGCTGTAGGCTAAGGCAATCTAAATACAGATTAGGGCTTTACAAAAGAAACTATGTTAAGATAATAAAAAAGAGGACATATATGCACATATAAAAAAAATGAATCTTACCATTTATTACCAAACATCTTTGACTTTTACATTTGACAAGGCGATCACTTTTTGCTTGCAGGTTGGCAACTACATATATGGCATATCATAAGTCCTTGCTATAGGCCAAGGCAATCCAAATACAGACTGGGCCTCTACAAAAGAAACTATGTTAAAATAATAAAAAAGAGGACATATATGCAAATATAAAAAAATGAATTTTACCATCTATTGCCAAACATCTTTGACTCTTATGTTTGATAGGGCGATCGTTTATGCTGGTAGTTTGGCAAGACAAATGCCCAGGTTATGCTCTTGGATTTTCCTTGGAGTTAAGTATTCCCTGTATCTGAATTGGCCACCATAGAAATATTCTTTATGTTCTAATTCAGCTGCACTTATTTTAATTTTCATATTACTTATTGGCAACCATAAATTCCACACCGTCGAAAAGCCTGATTCAGCATTAGATCATTTTTGCATAAAAAAATTGTTCATTAGCGATGTGGGCATTTGACAGAATATCAATGATTATCTTCTTGGTGGCAGACTATAAGTAGTACCAACATTTGTTTTGTATTTTCAAGGAAAATAAATGTCATGTCACCTCAACTGATGGATTCTTGCTCTTTTACTTATAAACGATGAAATAAGTCACCAGCATCACCCATGTCTTTGGTTTTTGGTAGTTTAGTGATATTCTGTACCAATTTTGTAACTCATAAAAGAATGGTTCCAATGAAAGATGGAACTTTTCTAGAAATATGCAAGTAAAAGGGCATAGTGTTCTCTTTGACTCTCGTAATAGCTTACCCAAATAAAAGGTTTGATATCTTAAAATGTTAAAAATTAAACCCCCATTCTTCCAGTATCTCTCTCATAGTCACCATATTGATTGCCTCCTCAAAGGCATTTGCTATACTGGTATATGTTTGTGCTGTACCAATTGGCACTCCCCCATCTTCTCTACCTTGGCCCTACCTTACTTGTCCCTTCTTCTTATGAATGTCCTATCCCTTGGGCCTCACCCTCTGCCATCGAAGCACCTATCTCTTCTTCGATGATGATATAAGAATTATCACTACTCTCATAGATATTGACATCTTTCATTACAGATAACTATCTCATTATTTCTCTATTGTTCACCTCTAAATTTTTTTTAATTAATTTCAACAATAACCAACGGTGTCGCAAAACCATACGACTACCCCAAAACAAATAAAAAATCTAATTACTAGAAATGTGATAAAACAAATAAATTTTTACCCAAAAACAATAATAGAGACACAAGCAACAGATGAAATCTGACTTTCACTGAAAAATATAGTGGATACCTTGTAGAGTAGTGTAGCATAGATGACTCAAAAGAAGGTTTTGATTTTCACTAATATGTGGCAAAATGATCTAAGGGCTATTTATAAGGGTACTCCTACCATTCCATGAATCAATGTGTATAATTCACAAGTACTAACATGCATCATTCTCTTTTTAGGAGAGTACACTGAATTCATTTGAAGCACTGATTCATTTGTTAGGTACAGAATTTAAATTAAACAAAAAAAAACCATTTGACCCATCAATTTATCTTCGTCGACATTATTAGCGACCTAAATCCTCTTAGATCATCGCAGACATTATTAGTTTATGAACGGTCACTTTATAGTTGCCCACATTCCTGGGGGCAATTGTTATGTCCCTTCATCACCTAGTTAGCAAATGTGATCCCCTTTGAGGGATAAGCAATGAAGGATAGTTGGATAACTTTCATCTATACACTACTAGGAAAGTTTGATTGCCATTGAATCTCTACTCACCTAAGAGTCTCAAATCAAGTAGAACTTCTATCAAGGCCGATATAATGAGACAGCATCAGCACTTCTACGGTATGAGCTATTAGAATTGCTTTATTCTCCCTTTATTCTTCTTCTATAATCTTTTTACTGACTTAAGCATTAGAATGTCCCCCCTGAGTCCAGCTTTGGGCTTCTCTCCTCTTTACTGTTTTACAGCCTTCCTTTTAACATCTTTATTGTTGCATCAATATTCTTTATTATTAATTGAGTTTAATTGAAGCTAAATTTGATTGAATGAATTTGCATTTGGGTAGCTAATGTTTTTTTTTCCTTGGATTTTCCTTTCTTTAACCCCTAATATTTTTAATATAACAATTTTGAACTAAAAATGGAATAGCGGCAATAACTGGCCATTATTGTTGCTATTCACCGTTAGACCATTTTTTTGCGGTGGCTACGCATCGCTATCTATATGAATTAAATATTTACCCTTATTTTGGAATATCGGTGGTGGAAGGTGGCACTATCGCAAAATAATGATCGCTATATCACTACACCACCACTTTTTGAATCCCTACTTCCATTTTATTTTACTTTCAATTTCAACGAGATATCCTTAGAAAAAATAAGAACAAAAAAAATAAAGTCACATTTTAATATATGGTAAGTTTATGCTTGCTTTAGAGTCGAATATCATCTTTAATTTTATTAGCATACTTGGAGATGCTGCGATGGTTGTATTTTTTCTTACAAAGTCTGCAGTGGTTTTTATTTTTATGTAATGTTAACAAAAATTACAAATTAATTCTATATTTATTTTTAGTTTTTTATTTTTATAAATTTCATTAATTGTGTTGATAGTAAAACATAGAATACATTAAGTTTTTGGGTCACAATCTATTTTCTTTTAACATAACAATAATTATTTTAACCAATAGCAATAACAAAATGTCTTAATAGTAAAAAAATAGAACACATTAAAGTTTTGGATCACAATCTATTTTCTTTTAACATAGCAACAATTATTTTAACCAATAGCAACAACAAAATGTTGTATGTTTTTTAGTAAGTAGACAACAACATAGTCTAAACAAATTGTCAGTATAAACTTGTTTCACCCGTAACTATTGGAGAACACTTATGATTTATTTTAAGCAAGCTAAGAGTCACATGACATTACATTGAGAGAAGGTAATTTCAATGATTAGCATTGAGCATAGATACAAAAATACATGCTAGCTAATGTAGGTAATTTTTTAAAGAAATAAAACATTGATTTTAAGGTGAGCTTATTTTAATGTAACTATCCAAATAATATGAATAGCAAAAAGAAAAACAAATTAAACTTTAAGATGTAAGCCACCAACCAAAGCTACCTTTTTTTCTCAATATGCCTCTTGCTTCCCCTGGAACTTTACTATCTAGATCAACTACTCATCAAAAAAATCTTGATTAGAACTATGGTATCTTGTTTCTCTTCTACTTTTATACTATATTAGACAATGGGATAAGTATTATATATTATATATCAAATTAATTAACGAACATATGTTTAATTCTACTTTAAGAGAATCTCATCATAAAACTAGAGAAATTGTGACAAAAAAGAATTATTTAAAGGATGATTGACTACGATAAACCATTAACAGTGAGCATATGGGAATGCATAATTACAATTTCTCCAATTTTCCATGGATTATTACTTTACTGTAGGACTATAATATGTAATACAAAAGTAAAGAAAAAAATCAAAATGATTTAATATATTCATATTTGGAAATGTTAGTATTTTCGTAGAATTTGCACTCCAATTAAGTGACCAAAAATAATATTGATAGTGATTGAAAATAAGAATCAAAATTTGAATTATAGTATGGAATCTTATCATAATATCTCCATGAATAACATTGAGTTCTTCTAGGGTAACAAACTTGAATTTTGTTGACTAGGCAAAGATGACTTTTCAATTTGCGAGCAAAAATTATGAATCATTACTGTGAATCATAAATTGAATTACATTTATTGTAACACATCGAACATGAATCCAACATGTCAAACTTGGAACGGATAATTTTTTTCTTTTCTTTATATTAGGATGGGACTTGATTGTCGGATCGAATTACATGTCAGCTTAACCCCAAATAGCCATTACAAAATGGCCAAATAACTCGTAGTCACCATCAATCTATTTTGGATAGGTAAGAGTGGTCATCTATCGAAGTTTGTCTTTTGAGGGTTATGAAACTCTTAAACATAAACTCCAAAGTCCATTTTAATAACCAAAGATTCATATGAAAAGCGTTCAAGAGTCCGTTACGCGT
>JBBYHO010508333.1:0-28521 GCA_038382025.1 Adansonia gregorii | reverse complement strand
TTAAAACTTGATTATAGTTGGTTTTCATTTCTCAGTATATCTTTATAATTCTTATATTTTGAAATAATTTATAATTAATATTACTATTCTAATCAAGTTTCCACATATTTCGAAAATCAAAATATTTTTTACACCCCTCTAAAAAACCTAGAGGAATACAAAAGTTGTATTATTTTGAGAAAATTGAAAACTTCAATTTACTTGTTTAAATAGGTAATTCCTTTTTTCTTTTTAAATTAATCAATAAGGTAACTTCCATATATTAGAAGCATATCTATAGATTATTTTAACTCAGAGATATTGCCTCAGATTTTTGAAAAATATATACTATTAATAAAGTTACTTTTAGCATAATATTATGAAAATGACTTTAAAGAACATGCATCAACATGAAGTTCCAGCATATTCTAGAGACTCAATTTAAGTTAATTTTGATGGAAAGTACAAAAACTAACCTTAAAAGATTTAGTTTTAGTAAGTTTTGATGGAAAGTACAAAATTAACTCTAAGTGGCTCTAAAATGCATGAAATTGTTAAAGTGTCTTTGAATAATAAAAAATGACTTAAATAGCCCTAAAATGCATGAAATTGCATAATAGTCCATAAATCACTAAAAACTGACTTAAATGACCTAAACATGCATGAAATTGCATAAT
Source organism: Adansonia gregorii (assembly GCA_038382025.1). Classification (NCBI taxonomy): domain Eukaryota; kingdom Viridiplantae; phylum Streptophyta; class Magnoliopsida; order Malvales; family Malvaceae; genus Adansonia; species Adansonia gregorii. Next base: position 27,865 of record JBBYHO010508333.1, on the reverse strand, counting down.
ATTCCTTAAAACGTGGAAAATGACTAAATAACTGAATTTGCATAATGGTCCCTAAATCCCTAAAACATGAAATTGCATAATGGTCTCTAAATCACTGAAAAACTAACTGAAATAACCTAAACATGCATGAAATTGCATAATATTCCTTAAAACATGGAAAATGACTAAAGTGATCCTAAAATGCATAAAATTAGATAATAATCTCTAAATCATGAAAAATGACTAAAATGGTCATTATATGCATGAAATTACATAACATTCCCCAAATCATGAAAAATAACTAAAATGACCTTAAAATACATAAAATTATGTAATAGTCCCTAAAACTTTGAAACAAGCTGAAATAATCCTAAAATGTATGAAATTACATAATAATCCAAAAATGTATGAAATTGCATAATGGTCCTTAAGACATGAAAAATGACTAGAATGACCTTAAAGTGCATGAAATTGCATAAATGGCTTTAAAATGCATGAAATTGCATAATAGTCCCTAATATGCATGAAAACATGGCGGAAAATATTACAAAATGGCCCTTAAAGTTTCTACCGCCCTTATACACACCCATGAACATCTTTTCTTCACCACTAAACATACAAGTATGGCATCATACATGATTTTAAGCATAAAATACCTCATCAATATGAAAATACACAGATTCATCAATATGCATGGAAATCTTGTCATAATCATAATGTTTTCATGGAAAATTAGAAAATGCATGGAAAGATAATCATGATCATGAAGCATCAAAGGGTCATAAAATGCATGCGTCATACATAAGATGAAATATAAGTAATATAAAGAGTGAAAGTAAAGTTGAAACATGAGAAATTTCTTGATGAAAACCACATGAAAACTAAGAAACTCAACATAAAACCTTTAAAAAGTAAGTTTTCTAGATCAAAATCTAATTTTTAAAATACTTTTAACAAGAATCATTAAAGAAAACAAAAAAAATAGCATTTAAAGGTCATAGCTCAAGATTTAGTCATAACTTGGTTATCATATCTTGGCACAAATCATCATCTAAGCATGGCTTAGGGTCCCCAAACTCACATAAAAGAGAAAAAAAATAATAAAAATAGAAATTACAAGAAAGACAACCTTAGTGCTAAAGCTTGAAGATAATCATTTTTCTTTTTTTTTTGCTCTCTTTTTTATTTTTTACTGTTGCCTGCTTTAGCGGAAAGCCAAAACTCTCTCCTCTCAAAACATCCACATGAATTTAAAACCCTTTTGGTTGATTACTACTCATCCCTATGCACCTCTTTCAACATTTTGACACTTCATACAAGTTTATTTGCAAAGCAATCGTATAAGGTTTACGTAATCTGATTAAGGTATTAGAACAATCTAAATAGGGCATGGATTCAACTGATCTAAGTGGGCAATCCTAGTAGTGTGCCCCTGAAGAGGCCTACCCTTTCAAAATGGCCATATCTTTATCCTATGCAAGAAAAGGCTTTTAACTCTAACTCAAAATAGTATTCTATTGCATTTCAACTAAACTAGACTTGAAATAGTTAGAAAATAATAAGACAAATGCCATTTGGTTTCCAAGCATAATTGGAGCATTAATATCACTAAATCCATTCAAGTTCTAATGGTTTAAATATATAAGTAATTTTCAATTCAGACGCATTATTGTTTGAAGTAAAATTACAAGAGAAATATCCTTTGCTAATTATGAAGTAATTTAAGTCCATTAAAAAGGTTAAAGTTAGCAAATTTGGATAAAACAACTTGTTTGTGCCCAAAAATCTCATGTAGTAGTGATATGTTTGTGTTATATTGATAAAATTGCTTCCCATAATAAAAAAATGTGAAAACTTGAAGATATATTGATATAATGCATGATGTACCGATACATTTTTCAATTGTATTGATACATCATGCAAGTGTATCATTATAATTGCATTCCTATAGACCTGAGATAACCTTAACCTAATGATGTGTTGATGCATTAATACATTATAGTGACACATCTTTGTGAATTGCATGAAAATGACATGTTTTGACTTTCTAAGTGTTTTCATTTATTCAATTTGGTCCTTAGGCATTCCAAACCTTACAATTAAGTCTCGAGAAGTCAAAAATTGATCGCGCAAGAAAGATAGGTGCATTTCATCTAAGGTCTTGAATTGAGCATAATTGGTTTAAAAAGGGTCAGATAAGATTAGTTGCTTAAAACATTGCTTTGCAAATGGATGGAAAAAAATTTCAAATGCTTTTCAACAAGAAATTAAAGAATTTAATTGACAAATATATCCAGTCCATAATAATCTAGTTGCACCCAACATATCAATATATTTTATGGAGTTCTTTTGGTTCATATTAATATCAGTGACTAAAAAGTGTAGGCTTAATAATTTATTTGGCTTAGCTTGAGTTCTTGATTTGCAAAGACAAATTATTCTCACTTCTATTATCCTCGTTGGCTTGAACAACTCTAGCTCTTTAAAAAATTGATGAGTCATGCTTACAAAAATGTTTTTAGATAACAATAGAAATAGGGAGTAATGTAGATGAAATTTGCAAGAACTCAAGTAATATTTTAGGATAATGAAATTCAAAGTATTAATGTAGACGCATAAAAATTCCAACTAAAAGTAGTATGCAGTACTATATAATTGAGTTTTAGTTGAGATTTTTTTTTAACATTAATAGACATGGAACATTGAATAATATTTCAAAGGTTTAATATATACATAACTTTTAATAATCACGTGACTGATATTGGTACAAAATTGATTTACCTAGTAATAGATGTTAGTAAAGGACTATTGCTTAAGGGTGCATTAAAACCACATGGATGGTAGTTCCGCCTAATAAGTTAAAAGAAGCCAAGGAGTATATTTATTTGAATAGTTCTTGTTATAATGTACAGAGTTAAAAATGTAAATGGATTATTAATCTTATATATGTGCAGTACTTATTGATAAAAACAACGTGTGTCCTATTTATTAATCTGATATATGTACAGTATTTAATGGTTTTCATGTTGTGTATAAAAGTTTATTATCGACCTTTAAGTGTAAATTTCAAGTAGAGTTATTTAAATAAATCATTTTATGTTTATAAAAGTATTGTAAAAGTAAAGAGAACCAAATTAACTTAAACTTGTACTTGAATTTGCACGGCTTTTTGATTATGTAAGGTATGATACCCTAATTTTTCATGGTTTTCATGATGTACATAACAATCCAACATTGACAGTTTCTTTACATATTAATTTTAGATATGGCCAAATAAATGAAGCATTTTATATTTAAAGATAATTGTAAAAATAATGACAAGAACATGTAAAATAGAGATAGCGTACATAAAAATCTTATCATTTCAGTCAACATGAATAAGTTTAAGTTAACATACTAATTGCAATAATAACTTCAAAAGAGAGCTCAGATATAAATGAAATATATGTAAACAAAACAATAGAAAGCAAAAAAAAAAGACTAAAAATCAAAATGAGTATAAATCTAATAAATATAAGTTATCAGAGGCAAGTCGTAAACAATTTGAGAGCAACCCAAATCCTAAAAATCCTATTAGAAAATCTTCAAATCACATTCTTTTGAAGGCTAAGAACTTACATAAAAGAGTATTATTAGTCTACTAATAATAACAAAATCTTCTTGCAATAAAAGACTTTAACTTAGCATAAGATCAAGTTTTAATGTTTAAATAATAGTATTAAAAAAGTTAAACTAAAGAAAAACAATAGGAAAAGAAAAATAATCTTCCAATAGCAATGTAATAGAACACTTAAAAATGCCATCTTTATTTATTCACAGTTGCAGCACCTTTAGCATTTAACTCACATGCTTCGCTTGAAGGACCTACAACATTAGAAAATGGCATTGCTTTTGCCTAAAAGGCTTACAGGTTTTTTTAAAAAACAAAATTATGAGCAAAACAAATGGTTATTCATAATGAAATATAATTCTGTATTTAGGAAAAAAAATTATGGATAAAATATAAACTTTGTTATTAGATTAAACGATTAGGCTATTCAATCATTACCTAAAAATAATAAGTGCAAAAAAAATATGTCAATTTTATTCAAGGTATATAGGCACTCAAACAATGTTTGTAAATAATCACCTACAATAAAATGAAGGCATTAAAATCATTTTAAGGAACTTACAAATCTTTGGCCAAGGTTTCTATAACATTCATCGCAGAACATTCACCATTGGCTAACAATAAAGAAACCATGCTAGTATATATCATCAACCAACACAGTGATGCTATATAATCAATCAAACACAAAGATTAAATTATAATTACACTATCACAACATGCACCCCCACATGCATGCATAGTGACGCTACAACTTAAAAAGGAAAAGGAAAAGGAATTTGCCTTGAGATTATCCCGCAATCGGGATTTAAACTACCCATGGTAGACTAAAAAGTCAAGGCGAAGATTGTCTGATAAATTGCTCATCCAATAGGTCTTAAATGACCATTACAAAATGACCATGACTTTGAGTCAACATTGATCATTTTGGGCTAGGTATGATCTGATACCTATTAAAATCGATGATTTAAGTTACAAAACTTAAAACACTAAATTTTATAGATTGCGTATACCAAAGTTCACTTTACAAGAGTCTAAAAGTCAATTACGCATGGGAAAGGTTAGCACCCTAATGATGCACAAAATAAATACCATCTAGACATAAATTATCAAAGTCTCAATTTTCTTTAGTTTTTCATATGATCATTATTTATGTGTAATCCCCTTTTATGAATGCAAAATTTTAAAGGATTTAGGTTTTTATGATAAAAGTTTAATTAATATCTTTTTATATAACCTAGAAGGGAGGATAAACATAAAGGATTTGGTAAAATGAGGTCTAGTTGATTTAGAAAAATATAATTTATGTTCAGCCTTATAGGGATAATTATGTAGAACAGTGCCTTATGTTTAATGAAATTCAATTTTTTTTTTTGAAAGCATGAATGCAAATCATTATCAAGAAGAGAAATAGGTTAGTAAAACTTGAAGGAATATTATAAAAGCTACATTAAAGATGAATACATGAAAACAAAATGGAAAAATGGTCAGGATGTATCTTATAATTGACTTTGATTATTAAAAAATAATCAAATTGACAAATTTGAGACTTGTTGGGATTCAGTGGCCATCTTGGGCGTAAAAAAGTTGATAGAAGGTCTAAGAAAGCCTAGAAGAGAGAAAACTTTGATTTTGGATGTATTTTGAAGAGCGGGGTTAGAGTATCCCTTTAGAGGAAACGGGGTTGGAAAATCTTTTTAAAAAAGAAAGGTTGAGTATCCCCTCAAAAAAAAATTTGAGTGATTGAGTATCCCCTCAAAAAAAATTGAGTGATTTTTTAATATCTAAATTTTTAGTGGTCTTAATGAAAATAAATTTTAGGGAAAAAAACATTTTCGATAGGAAATGGAAATTAACCTTGAAAGCAATTTTGAATTTAGATCCGAGCCTAAAGAGACCTAGGTCATAGCTCATAACACCTTAGGGAAACTCTTTGAATATATTTCAAGGCATTCAAAGGACTAGAAAAGATGGTTCAAGAAAATCCAAGTGAATTTTATCAAGTTTAGCAAAAATAGGGGATAATATCATGCTACCCACCTTCCTAAATTTATTTCGGCTAGGTTTAATGGTTTCTAATGGCAAATAAGGCACTATAGGAAAGATAACTTGATAGGGATTAATGTAAAATTATTCCAAGAATCCTAGGAAATTGCTTTCTAGGCATAATTAATTTTTGAAACTAGGTTTGAGTCAATATTGATAGCAAGCGCTAGAAAAAGAGAGTAGTGAACTTTGAAAAATCTTTCATAAAATGAAAATTGATTTCTTTGGATTAAGGCTTTTATAGTCATGCGTCAAGGTGTCAGCCATGTGAATGTCCAATTACTGAGGTTCATGGCAGTGAAGTAATAGGCCAATCCTACTCGTATAGAGTAACCCACTGAGCTATCCACTATCCACACCAAATGGTAATAATAGGCTCGAAACAAGATTTAAACTAAATATTTGAAAGCAGTCCTTGGTTAAAAATGGAATTTATTTAGCCTATGAGGCTATGATTACAAACATTTTTGTTTGATATATCTTTACGATTGGAGAACCAATATATTAAAAACATTAAATCCATTATAATCCCTATTGATTAAGGTTGGTGTAGACTTAACTTGGGGTTTTCTTTGAAAGTATAACAACATTTCAACAAATATATCATGAACTAAACTAAGTGAAACTATCAAACATGAGCAACCACTTAAAACAGTAAGTTATTTATGCATGTTATCAAAGAAATCATAATGAAAATGCATCCCAACGTATATCAAGATCAAAATATGCTAGGCTAAGCATGCCCACAGGAAATGAGCATGTTAAGATAAAGGAAAACATGGCAATAATGCAAAAGCAGGGGCTATTTTAATATCCACAAGAAATATGCAATGCTAGTTCATTAAAACATCATTGAAGCATCAAGAAAGTCATGAAAATCCTAAAGCTACCACAAACAAAGCCAAAATAATGCATGGAAATCTTAATAGGGTCATGGAAACATGGAGGTTCACCAAAATGATGATGATAAAGGAAAATAAAAAAATAAAAAGAAGCAAAGATAAAAGATATACCTCAATGGAAGCTTAAACTCCAAGCTATATTTTTACGTAGTACTCTAACGACTTTCAGGTTACTTTCCTTTTTTTTTCTTCGCTATAGATTAGCAAGAAATGAATGCAAAGAAAGAGCTTTTGGTTTTGGTGGTATAAAAGATCGTTTTTTGGGTAAAAATTAAGGACATGTATGTTTTGGAAGGGTTTTTGAAGAGTGGAAAGGGAACTCTAAGAGTAGGATTTTTTAAAGAGTTAGAGGTTTTTATTAGTGGCAGAGGTAAGAAAGGATTTTTAGAAGGGTGGCAATAGAGCCACCTAAATTGGATTTTTGAAAGAGCTTAAGGGTTTTTTTGGTGGTTGGTGTAAAAAAAGGCTTTTTTTCTCAGCTAATAAAGATTCTATTATATAGTGGATAGTTTTAGCCACTAAGATGACCTAGCAGTGAGGACATATTGGGCTTTTGGTATGCACAATATGATGAATTATTGTACCAACGTGAATCCTTTTATCATTTTTTTGGTTAACTTTAATTCTTGTAGGCAAAGAAATTCATACATTAGTTGATCAGATGAGTAGTTTCAAGTTTGTCCTTTATAAAACCAAATTTTCTCTTGAAATGCTCTTATGCCAAGCTCAATGGGCCTTTTCAAAATGTATTAGTTCAAAGTTTAGAGCCCAAAAATTAGATCCACATGATTTTTATGAAGTTATGTCTGATATTGAATGCTTTTTGGGGCCAATGTCATGACCAAATTCAAGTTTTGAAGCTATGGTACGAAAAGGAAAAATATATCGAATTAGGCCAAAATAGCCTTGTATGTCGATACATTGAGAAACAAAAGCCCAAAATGTATCAATACTTTGAATTTTTATCGATACAAAGTATGGTGTATCAATACCAGCAAGCTTGTATCGATACCAGCTTTTTATATCGATACCCAGCTCATTATGTTAATACATGCCCTCTTGTACCGATACTAGTTGGTTGAAAGTCATTATTTTAGCTATGACATAACTTGTACCAATGACAACAGCCTTGGTATCGATACGAATAGCAAATCCTTGGAATTTGGATGACATGGAGACTTGTAGCGATACCTAAGGCCCTTCTATCAAGATACTTATGCAAAAATAAGGATTTTTATTACTTTTGAGTTCATGAACTCTTTACCTTAGTTGACCATGGTGGGAACTTGACCTGTGCTTCTTTGAATGACCTTGGTGATGCCTTGAACAATGACTTCTGACACTTAAAATATTGACCTGGACAAAATTGAGTGTCTATATACACAATGAAATGTATTTTGATTGATGGTGTTCTTCAATGAAAGATATCTTACAGATTTTAAATCGATTTTTTATATTGTATATTCATTTTTAAAGAAGCTAAATACCTCTATATTATCAATCATATAGATATGCATCATAGGAAATGTGTGTTGTTTTTTAGGATAGATATTTCTTTTGTGTTTTTTGTTAAATGATTTAATGATGCAATTGAGTAAAATTGATTGGATAATTTCTATGTATTCAAATAAACAAATAGGGAAAAGGGCTAAAGAAAAGAAAAGAAAAGACAAATTACCCATTGTTCATTTAATACAGCTATCTAAAGAGATTAAATGATTGCAACTCTAACTAAATATTTTAATTTTAAAAGCATAACCCTTAATTCATGGATAAAAAGTAAGCAAATTTCTTATGATTGTAACTTTATATCAATTTTCTATTGATTTTCATTGTCCTCTCACATATTTAGATTCAAACAAACTGAAATGTCATGCCAACATGCTTAAGTTGGGATCACCATGTATCTTACAAGTCAATTTAATCAACTCCTCTTAAAGTTCAAAGTATTTTGCCTTCACAATTCTATTTAGCTTAATGAAAGCAGAAAACACTTCAATTATATACATACTAAAGAAGGTTAAAAGTTCAAAGCTTCAAATATATACAAATGAAGGCTACGATGATTACTTTTTTAATCTTATAGACAATATAAAGGTAACCCTCTTGCTTATTTGATGTTGAAACATTACTTTCTTAGGGCAATGGTAGAAAAAACAAAAATTATTGCAATTAACAAAATTATATTAACTTGTAACACAATTCTAAGATCTTTGTCATAAATAAAAAAAAATAGCAAATTCTTTGAAATCTTTTTAAAAGAACCAATCAGGCCTTTAATCCTTTGTTTAATTCAATTTTACCAAAAATGAAAAACATGAAGTCAAAATCTAAGGTTTATTTATCTCTTGTGTTTCTAAGCAAAGGGCGAGTTTTTGATATCTTCCTTTGCAAAAAAAAAAAGACTAACAAAAATATGATAAATATAGTTATACAGATATAAGTTATAAAAGCATATAAAATTACACATTGTCCACATGAAAAAGAAAGGCTTTTTTTCTTATGAGAGTAGGGGAGAATTTTGTGATGATAGTTCCAGTTACAGCGAAGCCAACAATGAAGGGTCAAGTGCACTTGAATTCTCCTCGAAGAAAACTAACCTTGGATAAACCATCTCTTTGTCTTCTTTCCTTTTTTTTTTTTCTTTTCCAGATTTCTTTCTTGTCTCTCTTTCTTCGTTAATAATGTCTTTACTTCTTCTCTCGTTGATCCATATTAGATATATATATTAGTTAATATTAGAATATGCCTTCGTTACATTTCAAGAAATTATATTAAAGTTTTGAACTCAATATTTATGACAATGTAGACATTGATTTAATTTTTAAATCAATAAATTTAGAGCCAAATTAAATAATTATGACAAATTATGCAAAATATGGATGACTTGAATACGATGTGAACATAATATTGGAAATATAATTGCAATATGAAATGATGAAAAAACTATGTAAACACAACACCAATACACAAACATTTTAGAATTTACATAAAATGAATTATTAATGTGTAAAAATTTTACAGTCAAAATTGAAGAAAACTAGGTTAAAGTTTTAAACCTGATCTTTAAATTAATGTATGGCATATACAATGATCCGGTTCATAAGTCAATGAACATAGAGTTAAAGATGAATATGACAAATTATGCAAAACATCGGATGACTTGCATAATAAAATTAAAATTAAGAGAAAAATTATTAAAACATGATAGAACATAAAAAAATATCATAAACATGACCTGAATACATGAATGTGCCAAAATCTTCTTAAAACAAATTATTACAATGTTAAAATTTATATAAGTTATAATATCTTAAATACGATAAAGACTTCAAAAGCAATATGAACATGACTATGACACAAACATCCAAATTTTCTCTTATTTTTCCTTTTTTCCCTTTCTTCCATCTTTCTTTTCTTATTCACTAAAAAAATAGCAATATTCCAAATAACCTTTTAAACCCATTTAATACCAATACTTAGTTTTCCCAGAGTAAAGCACTCCAAAATTGAAATTGAGCAATTTCATTGCTTGGGAATAACTTTCAATTATAGTTATAGTTGTAGTTTGTGATTAAAACTTTTTTAATTAAGTAAATGAAGAAACAAAAAATTATTAATAGTATTTTCTTTCGATATAAAACAATATCTATATAAACATAACATATATTAAACTAACCAAAAAGTAAGAGATAATTAACTTGAAACCAATTTATCAAAATTACGATATGGAAAAGTTCTCAATAAAATCAATTCATTCATATACAAAACTTGTTAAAGTAACACTTTTAAATGCTAGAATCAAACAATTTTAAGGCATAGTAGTAATTTTGATTAAAAATAAAATTTAAGTTTTTAGGCAAAAAATGAATAAAGGTTCAACCGAATTTGAAATTCTAAGGCTACCTTTTTCAATTGCATTGTTCATGAGATTTAGTTTGAAAGCCTCACTAAGATATCATCAAAAGGGCTTTTTGACCAAACTAATATTGTTTATGAAACTAATGTAATTCAACCCTATTTAAATTTGATTCTTGTATCTACCTTAATTATGATTCATGTATCTATACATTCAAGTGCTTGTAGATTCTTGGTATCTGGCTATTAGTGAACTTAATTAATAGCTGGATTAAGTATTTGGAGAATAGGTTCATTGCAATGGTGTCAAGTGTGCATCTATGAATAGTTTTGTTTATGAAATTCATAAGTCATGCAAAGTTAAAGAAACCTAATACAAGAGAGTTTCTTCAAGAAATGTTAAGTGTTCTTTCTCCTCAATCTACATCAAAATGGCATTAAAACAAGTTTTTGATAATGTAGAGGTACAAATTGAAAGCAAAGACAATGTTCTAATCCTTACAAAAGATGGCAACCATTAATTAATCTCTCTAGTCTTTTATGTTCCTTCCTTGATAACAAATATCTTGAGATTGGGACAGTTGCTTAAGGCTTATGACATTCACTGAAAAATTGGTTGTGGCACTTTAAAAGATGCAGTTAAACCTATCAATTATGACCTAAACTCGAAAAACCCGACCAACCTACCTGAAGTAACCTGATTCAATTAGAAAAAGTCAACTTGAAAAAATCAAGCCCGAAATTATATGAATAAAGAATGATGTTAACGTGAAATGACTTAAACTTGAAATATTAACTCAAAATGACCTGAATCTGAACTAACCCAAACAATTAACTTGAAATGACCTGAACCTGAAATAACCTAAAATTATTAACTAAATTCAATAAACCTAAATGCGAAACTTAATTGACCTAAAACCGATTAAGTTGAGTGCTAAACTCAATTGACCCAAGCTAGAAATTACCTAAATCTAGAATGGCTTAAACCCCATTAACCAAAGTATTAAACCTGATTGACTCAAACATACAAATGATTCAAAACTAACCAAACCTAAAATAACCTAAATCGAAAATGACCTAAAATTTAGTGTCCCAAACTTGAAAATGATCTAAAAATTTAAAAACTCAAAATAACCTAACCCAAATTAACCTGACTTGAAACCAATCCAACCTACTAATTGATAGGTCTAGATGCAGCATATAATTTGAAAGCAAGGGTTCTTATGTCAAAAAATAGAATATTCATGCTCAATGTCAAAGTTGATTATCCAAAATGTTAAAAGGAATATGTACAAGATCTATCTTTACTTTGGCATTAAAGGAATCATCATTCTCTATAAAGTTTGGCTTTATGTAAGTATTGGATCCAAAATCAATAAAATAACATTAAAAAAGTAGTCAAAAATATAAACTAAAAAATAATCAAACGTTTATGCGGACCTTTACAAGGAACTTATGTGTAGTACACTTTAAAGTTTTTTTACCAAAATTTAAACTTCCATGTGTTTAAGGATTACCTAACTCTCAGACATCATAAACTGGAATTAAGAATAATTTGAAAAATCTTTAAAGGTTCCAAAAAATGGCTTCTTAAAAATATCTTTGAGATTAGGAGTAGCACACCTGTTCTACCTCTAACAGCAATCCACACAAATGGCTATTAAAACCTCTCGAGTTTTAGTGGTTCTCTAGAGTTAGCCAGAAAGCTTGTTATGCATAACTAAAAGGTAAAGATTTCTTTCTTTTTCGATTACTCAATTTGTGAACTATTCTAGAAGGATAATGATGTAAATACAACAAAGGGAGAAGAAAGATGCATAAAGTATGGCTATTATGGCAACAATAATGGAGAATAAGAGAACTAATTTTCTTAACTCACAAAGTATTCTCTCTCTTAATTAGTAACAATTATTCATCTATATTTAATTTAACCTATCACCTTTTTATATACTAGTATTAGCCAATTCCTAATTGAAGTAAATAAGGATGAGCTTTGACCAAATTAAAACTCCTTGTGGAAAATGAACTTGTTCACTCTTGAGTAACTTAATTTGATCAAACATCTTCTCCTTATTATGGTCAAACCAAACACCTAAAATAAGCAAGAGTGCAATCGGCCTAAGCCATGATGAAAGGGTTTAAAACCTAAGCCAAACGCACCATGAGCTAATCAACTACATTAGGTTTCCATGAATTTTAGTTCTATAATTTAAACTCTTTACTTAACTTAATAAATAATATTTACCTAATATATATAATTATCCAATAATTATAAAATTAGATAAATAAATTAGAAACCTAATTAGCTAGTATATTATCTCTATGAATTTTATCGTTACAAAATCCTTATTTAGTTAAAACTATTTTTAACTTAATATTAATCTTGTCTAATATTAATTATTTAATAATTAATATCATAAGAATATTAAAAGCGATACTTAGCAAAGAGGTTACAAGAAGAGAGAAATTTGATTTATAATTAAACTCGTAGTCTAAATGAAACTTTATTTCCATTAAGACAAGGTTTATCTACTTGGACATGGTATGTCCTAATTTGTATATTATCTTAACAAGACAACCTTCTCTACCATGTCTTAAATAGAAAACAAAATTTAGATTTCACAAATCTAATTTTTATCTTAAGACAAATCTTAAATGAATTATTTAATAAGGCATCTAATTAATTACCTTTCATTTAATTTAATCATAACTAATCAAATCTATCATATTATATGTTACCCATTAAGTTCCTAACATGCTGGCAATAAGCATAATTAACTTTATTAATCATGTCCATATATCAAGAATGAGAGCTAGCAACCCATCATGACCACCCAAATGTTAAAGAGTCAATGTGACCTCATTGAAACCTTTCAGTAACCAACCTATCGATGAAATATGGTTCTTTCACTAGATATCTCAGATTGAGCAAGAGCATGATGTAGTGTCGACTCAAGCTCCTATCCACTTAGATTATACAACTCATGGATCTATGAGGAATAATTCCTTATAATTCACTATGCTTTGGCCAGAGACTTTAATCCAATTAGCCATAGTTAAGATTGTTAAGGATGTCTCTAATGTCATTAGGAGTGGTCAATCCTCTCTGAAACACTTATGTGTCTACCATATGCTTCATGGCACACCCAAAACCACCCTCCCTTTGGTATCCATCCTTTTGGACCTATTTGTGATGATATCTAAGTATGACACTTTCCACACGAGACGACACGGTATCAAAAGTCTAAAGACTATTCCATTTAATACTTAAGTGACTATGGCATATAAGAACATATTTCATAGATACTTGAGTGATTCATATCAAATGGAGTTCTCAAATGGGCTATGTTCAATAAACTTGTTTCCATAAAATAATCACCCCTATGAATCCCATGTATCTTTCCTACTTTAACCTATGAGATCATTTGCTTCCTTTTTAAGCAAAGAGGCATAATGTAAGTTGGTCTTGGAGCATTACTAATGCTTCATCTTAATGATATGATGACCATGAACATTTTGAGGAACTTATCTTTGATACATAAAGATATTATAATTACAAAACTTTGCAATTCCTTTGTAAGGATTCTTAAGCATTATGAGCTTTACCCAATTAGTGGTTTTATAATAGTCAATCATGCCACTCAAAATCTCATGTTACTAAACTAGTAATAGGTATACAATTAATTGACTATTTGTCATGTGTCCTAATCCGATGGGTTCAAGGGCATACGCTAACATCTCCTATTTGCACTTGAAACAATCATATTACTCCTAGTGTTCTTTATAGAGAATATGTTTATTCACATATGATAATCTCTATTATTGATTCATTAAACTATTCGAATCACAATAAAACTTTGATTCCAACCACACGGCTTAGTTCTCTTTAAAATTATTGGAATCAACTAATTAGCTCGATAGCTAATGATCCAAAATGATTCATTTCCTTAAGCTAGAAAATGAAATGATATGCTTTGATGGCTTATAGATATAAATATTTAATCCTTGTAGTTTGGAACATTTCCAAATTACATCCAAGTGTTTATAATTTGTTATCACTAGACATAATTATTAACCTTTAATAACTTATATGAGCTCCCATTAAATCTTTCATTTGTAAGATTCTTGATGGGTATCTAATTCAAATCTATTTTGGAATTTTAATGGATTTAGGCCTTGACATGTCAACTGTTGATATAATGATAAATAGAGTTTGCAGAATAAATCTATTATGATTTATTAAATGAAAAAAATAAAGTAGCATGCAATCCATATGCTAGCATAGTTTCTAAAACGTTATTTAAAATAATATCCTCATAATTAGTCCACAACTACCAAAAATAGAACATCTAAATGTTCAATAATAAATTATAAATTTCATAAACTTTTCTAAATGGATTTACAAGCCTAATTTGCATCATGTGCATTACCTCCTCTATCTCGACCCATTAACATTTCTCAATATTATTACAAGTATATGTTTGAGAATAATAAGACCATGATATTGAACAAATTCTACGATTTATGATTTATCCGAAAAGGAATAGATCTAAAGACAGCATCAAATGCTAACAATCATACTCAATTGGCATATGATTACCAAAATGAATCACGATATAAGAATGCAAGCTTTAATCAATATCAATAAGATTGCTATTCCTATAGTATATTTTCGCTACTCTTTTTATTTAGTTTTTGCAATATGTCACATATATTTAAGTGCCAAGATCTAGGAATCATATACCAAGAGAAATGAATTAATCTCAAAACATGTTTAATTACAAAATTTCTATGAGCATCTTACTTTGATAATATCAAAGTATTCCTTACAAACTCTGCTTAATTGATCTAGCTCTTCACAATTATAGCATGTTTCTTCATTACTTATGTCTTTCTTCATAAGAAAGTATAATGACAATGCAGGGATCATGATCTATTACACATTAAAGTGCTTAAGTTTTGAAACATATCTTATCACATGAAGCTTGATTAGGCCACCTTCTGACATCTTGCTTAGGAATAATCCCTTAAGGATGTCAAAATTCTCATCATGATTGTCCTCATCGAACTATGCTATAATGCTTTAAATGATTTCATAAGTGTTAATTGCCACTTGCCCTTTTTAAAGTTCAGTCACCTTACTAGCCACCATCATAATGTGGCCAAATCAAGGTCATATATATGAACTTGATAAATTGCCTTTGTCTTGGTAGGCTATTCTTGAATAAGCCATTCGATTTGTATTATGAAAATCTTAATACTGTGGGACTAGATAATGGATTTTGTCTCATTAATATATTGGCATCAAATATTCTATGTAGCAATAAGTTCGTAGTCATATTCACTTTTTTTACATCCTATATGAATTCGAAACATGTATAGTGTCAATTTCATGCAACAGGTAATTGCTAAGTCAAGTTTTAATACTTTAATGATTTTTCTCATCATTTATCAAAATTATAACCCTTAACCATAATTTGAGAAATTCACATTTGAACTTTTTAATGAGCTGGGACTTTTTCATCCCCATGTGACCTTGAGCGACTTGACAAATCATGTAGAAACTAGTTAAGAAGATAACTTAGTTTACCAATTACATCTCTATGCAACTCCTGATTAGTTAGGTAGCAACTCTTTTCCTAAATGCATTGTATGCATTTCACCTAACCATCACCTCCAAAACCATGGGGTCAAGCTGTTCATATTTGAACAATATAGTTTTAGTTCAGTAAGACCTATTATTCATAAGTCAAGTAGCTCAAACGGTAAAAACCTTAAGTGACTCAACAAATCTCCCCTGGTCGAAACTCGAGTATCTTGTTATAAATAATGAAAGGTGACTTATCATGCTTAGGCATCAACTTAATATTTTATGAAGGATTTTTAATTAATTATCCAAGTCCCATTAATTTACAATTTAATTGCATGGTATTAGCATTCATTTGACCATACATATACATCACATATATAAAACTAAACAAATCTATCACATGCAATCTAATAGAATTGTTTTGGACTTTAAACTAACTTGTTTCCTTGAGCCATTAGGAAACTAGGTGCTCAATTTCCTAAGGTTACCATGCATACACTTTATCTCCTTGGTCTTCATTTTGGCATCATCTTCTTTACATCTTAGAATTTACAAAATTCAATAATTCTTGCCTAATCCTAAATCTCTACCCATACAGTAATGACATAAGTTTAAAGAAACCTCAAGTTACACTTAAGGGGAGTAAGGTGAAAAAAGAATTTTACAACTTCAAATAATCAAAAGATAAGGAAGGGTTTGTAAACCCTATTTATAAAAATAAATACCAAAATAAAATAAAATTAACTATCCAACCATCCACAACTTAGTCATACTAAGGTCTAGTCCATAATCATCCATCACACTTTATAATCCACTTATAGATAACATTCATGTATAGCTAATTAGTGATCACATGCATTTCATCCATAAATATAAAAAAATATTTTAAAAAATTTTTAAAAGCATCTAAAAGAAGCAACCATGTAGTTTAAAATATTTTTAACAAAGTTCCTAACTTTTAGGAAGTTTATCTTAAAACATACATTACCTAACTTTTAGGTGATTTGTCTCTATTAAGACAAATTCCTTTACTTGCATGCTAAATAGGTTTCCAAAATTGATATCTTTAAGAATTAAAATTATGATAACTTATTTTAGTGAACAATTTGAGAAACTAGTTTCCAAATTCTAATCCTTTTAAAACATGTCTATTCCATGAAACTATGTTGTCTTAAAAACTTCCAATATTTTGTCAATTCTTTTTAAGAATCTCATCCATTAGATATCTCATATCTAATCCAACTAGAATTAATCCTAAAATTTTAGGAATCAATTTCATAATTTTTAGGAATTTCACTTCTACTAGTTCTAACAAAAGTAGGACTCTACCAAATAGAGCCCAATTATAGGTGACATCTTTGGCCTTACAAGTGGCCCTTGACCACCACCTTTGGAGGATGTTTGTGGGCTGTTTTAGGTACTAGAAATATACATTAGGTACTTGCCAAAGATCGATCCATAGCAACAACCAAAATAGCAACAATCTTGCCATTCAAAGGCACGGTATGCAATAGCTTCTGCCGTAAATTCTAGCAATAAAATTGACCGATAAATGAATCATATTCAATTAACTTGGTATCCCAAGATACAGCAAATTTGTGGAACATTTTCGCAAAGATTTAAAGGTGCATTAGGCATAACAACCCTTCCAAAGTTACCCAAAAAATTTTAGCTTTGAGATTTCTATGTACTAAGCTCGAGATCAGTTTTCTTTGAGACAAAACAAGTGTAATTGAATTGAAATTAATTTTTATAGATTTTTTTTATAAAACTAGAACATAAAATTTTATAATAATCAATTTTTTCTATAAAAAAATATTGGAAAAAATCAAGCTAGAAATTGTAAACTAGGATTGCCAGACAACATCAGTTTTCAACATTTCAAAATGGATTCAATCAAAATTATAGAAAACAAATTTTATTAATTATTAACCTTTTAATATCGATTCATACACATCTTAAACATGTTGCCTAGAATTAAGAAAATTTATAAAAATTATTTTATAAAGGTTTATGGCCTGAAAATTACATATCAATGCATGTGACATTAAGATGTTGATCACTATGATTTAACCTATACTTACCACACGTAATCCATAAACTATAGGCCTTGATACCAATTAAAAAGACCATCAATCCTGATAAATTCTAGCTTTTTGCAAGTATTATATTTTAAAAATCAATAAAATAACATTAAAAAGGCAGCAAAAGATATAAACATAAAAATAACTGGACTTACTTATGGATCTTTAGAGAAGAACCGATGTGTAGTAAACTTTAAATTTTTTTACTAGAATTTAATGTTTAGGAATTACTTGACTCTCAGATATCATAATCTGGAGTTAAAACCAATCCAAACAATCCTTAAAGGGTAACAGCAATGGTTTCCTAAAAAGATCTCTGAGATCACAAGCTACACACTTGTCTTGCCTCTAACTATAATCTACACAAATGGCTGTTGAAACCTTCTTGACGCTTGATGGTTTTCCAGTGCTAGCTAAAAGGCTTGTTGAGCCTTAACTTAAAGGGAAAGTTAAATCTCCTTTTCTATCACTTAATTCGTGGGTTATTTCAAAATGGTGATGGCAAAAAAAAAGAGGACATACAAAACAAAGCTTTTTGGATAGTGACTATGGAGAATTAGAGAACTAATTTTCTTAACTTACAATTTATTCTCTTTCTTGATTAGTAGCAATTATTCATCTATCTTTAATTTAACCTATCACCTTTTTATATACTAGCTTTAGCTTATTCCTTCTCGAAGTAAACAAAGAACAGTCTTGAGCAAATTAAAACCCCTTGTTGATGTGAAACTCTTTCACTCTTAAGTAACTTAATTTTATCAAATATCTTTTCTGTATTATGTCTAAACCAAACACCTAAAATAGGCAAGTTGGCCTAAGCCATGATGTAAGGGTTCAAAACCTGAGCTAGGCACACCATGGGCTACTCAGCTAGTTTAGGTTTCTATAAGGTTTCATTCTACAATTTAAAATCTAATTTAACTTAATAAATAATATTTACCTAAAAAATATAATTACCAAATAATTATAAAATTAGATAAATAAATTGGAAACCTAATTATCTATTACAATATCCCTATGAATTTTATCTTTATAAAATCTTTTTTTAGTTAAAACTATTTTTAACTTAATATTAATCTTGTTAAATATTAATTATTAAATAATTAATATCACAAGATTATGCTAAGGGATAATCGACCAAGAGGTTAAAAAGAGAGAAATTTGATTCACAATCAAATTCGTAGTCTAGGTGAAACTCTATTTTCCACCAGGATAGGTTTATCCACCTAGATATAGTATGTCTTAATTTGGACATTATCTAGTTTGGACATTATCTTAACAAGACAATAGTATCCAACATGTATTAAATAGACAACAAAATTTAGATTTCACATACAGATTTTAATTGAACTATTTGATCAAGTCATCTAACCAATTACATTTTATTTAATTTAATCATACTTAATTAAATCCCAGATTTAATCCAACAAATCTATCTTGTTTTGTGTGACCCATTAGGTTCCTAACATGTTGGCAAAGAACATAATTATGTTCATAGATCAAGAGCAGAATCTAGCAACCCATCATGACCACATAAATGTTGAATAGTCAATGTGACCTCATTGAAACCTTTCAGCAACCAGTCTATCAATGTAATGCAATCCTTTCACCAAATATCTTAGATTGAGCAGGAGCATAGTGCAATGTCTACTTAAGCCTTGATGCATGTTAGATCTTATAACTTATTGTTAATGACTATAGGAAATGATTCCTTATAATTCCTTTTGCTTTGGCCAAAGGCTTTAATCCAATTAACCACGGTTAAGATCATTTAAGATGTGTCTCCAATGTTACTGAAAGTGGTTAACCATCTCTGAATCACTTATCCATTTACCATATGCTTTATGTCATACCCAAAACCACCCTTATTTGGCATCCATCCTTGTGGGTTCATTTGTGATGATATCTAAGTATGACATTCTCCATAAAAATGACCTGGTATCACAATTCTAAAGACTACTTACATGAATGGCACATGAGAACATATTCCTTAGACACCTAAGTGACTAATACAAATTGAGCTCTCATAGAAGCCATGTTTAGTGAATTTGTTTCCAAACAAACACCCCTATGCTATTCTATGTATCTCATATACTTTAACCTATAAGATTAGTTACTTACTTCCAATGCAAGAAGGCATAACACGAGTTGGTCTTTAAGCATTGCTAATGCCCCATCTTGACAATATGATAACTAAGAATGCTTTGAGGAACTTGGCTTTCATGCTTAAGGATCTTATAATTGCAATACTTTGCAATTCCTGTGCAAAGCTTTTTAAGCTCTATAGACTTTATCTAATTAGTGGTTTCATGGTAGTCAATCATGCTATTAAAAACCCTATGTTAGTAAAGTAGTAACGAGTATGCAATTAATTGACTATGTACCCCATGTCTCAATCTAATTGGTTTAAGGGCATACACTAATAAGCATATGAGATAAGGTCATATATATTTTAGTGGGTTTAATTTGTTGTCAAATGAGAATATGGCAAATAGTTTGCTTTTCTTTTATCAACTTAATCAATTATATGAAGGTTGTTTTTAGGGAAAGCAAATAAGAAAGCCTTTTCTAAACAAGTCCATTTTAAAAGCTATCAAGCCATTTTAACTGGTTCATATAAATATATGTGGCCATTTAAACTATCTTCACATGGTAAATCTAATTACTCTTTTTTTTCATTGATTATTTTTCTCATAAGAGTTGGGTTTATTTTATTAAAATGAAAAGATAAATCTTTTTAAGCATTCCAAAAGTTCAAAGCCCAACTAAAGAATGTGAATGGGTCTATAATCAAAATTTTTAAGGTCAGATAGAAGAGAAGAATTCACTTAAATGGAGTTCAAAAGATTTTATGCAACTAACAGTATTTGCCATTTTGTTACCATTCCTTACTCTCTACAACAAAATGGAGTCATGGAACATAAAAATAAAGCCATTTTTAACACTACAAGAAGCATTTTGAAAAGTAAGAAAATGCTTAAAGAATTATAGGCTGAAGCCGTTTTTTAGCTATGTACTTGTCTAACTTATCCTCCCAGGAAGTGTTCTTGGCATAACTTTATAAGAAGCTTAAATGGAAAGAAACCTAGTCTCTTTCACTTGCGTGTCTTTAGAAGTCTTGCATATATCATGCTCCTACGGAGATAAAGATAAAGCTAGATTGATTATTATTAGTAAAGATGTTGAATTTGATGAAAAAACTCATGGGAATAAAATATTTCTAAGCATGAAAATAATACTTCATTTTTTTTGTTTTAAGAGTCCAACCATGAAGAAAATAAGGATGTTGCTACTCTTCCTCATTCTCCAAGTTCGAGCAATGATCAATCTCCTCAAGGACCTAGAAGTACAAGAAGTCTTATGGAACTTCATAAAAAAACAAATATGGTAGATAATACTAGCTTATTTTGTCTTTTGCTTATTTCAAGCTAACGCATTTTAAAGAAGCAAAACAAGATGCTAAATGGAGACTTTCAATAAATAAAAAGTTTTAGTCAATTCAGAAGAATGACACATGAAAGCTTTCTATTCTTCCAAAAAGACAAAAAGCAATTAAAGTGGATTTATAAAATTAAAAGAAATGAGCAAGGAGAAATAGAGACATCCAAGCCAACCACATGGAATTGATTATTATGAGTGTTTTCTCCTATAGCTTACTTAGAGACTATTCGATTGATTACTTCCAAGCTTCCCAAAAGAATTAGAGAATCTATCAAATGGCTATCTTTAATGATTATTTTAAAGAAAAGGTTTATATTCAATAGCTCTTGGGCTACATTTTGGAAAGAGATGAAGACACAGTTTTGAAACTCAAGAAAGCTTTATATGGCTTGAAACAAGTTCCAAGAGCTTTACTAACAATTTTCCAAAGCCATGGATTCATAAAATGTCCACCAAAACATGCTTTTTATGTCAAAGAAGGAAAAGACATAAGTATTCTCCTTGTTTGTTTATATGTCGATGATTTAATCTTCATCGGCAATAATACTAAGATATTTGAATATTTTAAGAAGGTGATGACACAAGAATTTGAATAAGTGATATAGGTTTAATGTTTTATTACCTTAGCATTGAAGTGAAGCAAGATAGAGATGAAATTTTTCTTTCTTAAAAGGCTTATGTAAAGAAAGTACTTGAGAAATTTAAGATGAAGAATTGCAAGTCAATGAACACCACTAGTGATTGTGGAAGAAAATGAATTCGACTTTATACAAGAGTCTAGTTGGAAGCTTAAGATACTTGACATACACAAGGCCATATATATATATATATTTGAGGTTGGTGTTATTAGTCGTTTTATGGAAGTGCCAACTACAAGTCACTTGACAAGGGCTAAAAGGATTCTTCGATATGTCAAAGAACTATCGATTATAGCCTATATACTGGTTGGGAAGGAGAAATTGATGCTAGAAAGAGTACTAATGGTTATATATTTTTCATGGGTGATACTGCATTTACATGGAGTTCAAAGAAGCAACCAATTATGACACTTTCTAACGTGTGAAGCTAAATATGTTGTAGCTGCTTCTTGTATTTGTCATGCAATATGGTTAGGGACGTTGTTGAAGATGTTGCATGTGTCTCAAGATGAAGCTAGTACTATTTATGTGGATAATAAATCTGCCATTGCATAGGGAAAGAATCGTTTGTTCCATGACAGAAGCAAGCACATAGATACAAAGTTTCACTTATAAAGGAATGCATAGAAAAGAAAGAAGTTGAGCTTCCTTATATGGGTTGCAATGTTGAAGTGGCCGATATATTCACCGAAAGATTGAAGAATGAAGAAATTGTGAAGATGCGTACATAGATTGAAGTCATCAAGAAGAATCAAGTTTAAACGGGTGCTGGAAATTCAGATAATTAAACTTGATTCTTGTATCTATCTTAGTTATAATTTATTTATCTCTACATTCATATACTTATAGGTTCCTGGTATGCATGAACTTTATTAATGGGTGTATTAAGTATTTGGAGAATAGGTTCATTGTAATGGTGTCAAGTGAGTGCCTATAAATAATTGTGTTTCTGGAATTTATAAGTCAAGCCAAGTTAAAGAAATTTAGTACGACCTTGTTTTTTTTTTTTTTTTTCTAAAGAAATGTTGAATGTTCTTTCTCCTTGATCTTCATCACGTAAGCTAAAATGTCTCCAACTTTCCAGCCAAGTTATTCCAGTTCCCGCAGCTGTCACCTTCCAATAGCCTCCACACCTATAATTAATTTAAGAAGCTAAGCAAATAATTTTTGCAATAGCTATAATTGGAAAGAGGTGCATATTAACACAAAAAACATAGCCTTTTTCCAAACAGATAGCGATGGCTTGCGTGATAAGAAGGGGGGGGTGGAAAAGCCTTCCACTATTAATTCAGAAGCGTATTGGAAATTGACCAAGTTTACTTGTCACCAAAAGAGCATCTTGTGCATCAAAAAATGCAAATCCTGTCACACAAATGAAAGTTGACAACGAAACCAATGCATAATGACATTCAAGCCATTCATGGAAAAACAAATATAGAAAAGAAACCCTAAACGAATGACCTCATTCGGATTTTAATGCCATGTTTTATATAGATTGCATCGGATAATTAAAAGTTTCATTGGGTAAGATAATCATAGACCTTCATTTATTCCCCAAAAAAAAAAATGAACATAAACATAAAAAGAGCTTTGAAGGTCGAATATATTTGATTGTGCTGATCATTATCTTTTAAGACCAAATAATATACTAAAAACTTTTGACCACTAAGTGAAGTAAGATGAAAGATAGAGTTACAGAATGAAATCTATGATATTGAGATAAGAATTGACACTTGAGCATAAGAGTCAAATGGCAGAATTCACAAATTTTTATGCGATTCTCTTGTTAAATTATAACTCCCTATCTTCTGCATAACATCTAGGCATTCAATAATTTGCTCAATGAAAATAACCCTAAAAGTCAAGATGACAAAAGAGTCAAAGTAAGTACCGTTTAAACAATAATCAATAAGAAAAGACAAGAGGGACTTTCTGTATATTAAGTCTAGCATGCAAAACCCTGGAAAGTTTTTCATTTCGCATAATGTAAAACTTCTACTTCTAAACTTTGATACAGTTCAAAAAAACCTGGCGTGAAAGGCAAGGTAGTAGCTCTGTAAACCCCCTTGCGATAGTAGACATCGATGAAATTAAGTCCAATAGCTTTGTTTTTAATACGTATCTCAACCTCTTTGGGTTCTCCAAGTTCCACATCCTCCCATTTAAGGACCTATCATCAACGTCAATTTAGCAAAAAGTAAAAAAGGCAAACCGAATCAGCTGGTTCTCCAAAACAAGACAACGGTGGGCCAATGCCAATAAGTCAATCAAGCAAATCATGGCTGTAAATATTCCAATCTCCCATATAAACTGCTCCAATGTGAATTCTCAGGACCTATGAAGATGCACCACAAAGTTATGATCCGTATTAATAACGGCTGTAACTTTATTAATAAAAATTATCAAACAGTTAACTTTCTAAAATCCCATAGCAGTATGCAATCAGAGTTAAATAAAAAAGGCAAAACGAAACTGGGTAAGCATGAATGAAAATTATTAAAAAAAAAAACATTGATTTTATTTTCCGAAAGGAATATTGAATTAAAACTTATACGAGCAAAGTAATGAAGCATTAGAAAGGGAAAGAAAGACCTCCTCAGGTCCAATAAATTCGTAAATCATGATAGCTTTGACCATTTTTATTGGCTATGTTCTAGCTACTGCTTCTTTACACTACTCAGGGCCTTGACTATTTCCGGTTCACTCCTAATAGTATAAGATAAAGTTAAATGCTTGGTGCTCTTATTGTTGGTCAGATTTTGTACCCAAAATGTGGATTTTGAGACATTGGAATAAAGTGGAGCAAAGTGAAATCGTTGCTTGTAGAACCCAAGTCTTAGAGGCACATTCAATTTACGTTTCTGTCTTTCCCCGTGTTTGATGTACAAGAGAATCATTGGCATGTCAGCATGGCCATCGCAATGGAAATGAGGAGTCTTGGCCCGCTTGGGCGACAACAACCTTTTGTAGAAGTTGGGTTCGGACAATTACGTCACTGGTTACGACAACCGGCCTGGTTGTACCCTCCTAAATTAGCCCTCGTGGGCTGCCCATGACACATGCAGGTCATCCCCAAAGTGGCCCGCTACTAAACGTCAACTGTCTTCCCTTCCCCCGTCATAACATCCAATTCAACCTGATTTATGATTAGTAATAGATCAGAAAATCTTAGATAGGACATCAAAACACTACATGCATATGAAATGGTTTAATTATATATAAGTTTTAAATAATCATATTTCGTATCATAAATGTATAAAACATATATAATACGTTTAAAATACAGTTAAGACATAATTAGCAAATCGTATTATAGATGTGTAAATGTAACAGCATGTATCTATTAACGCGTTTAAAGCATGACAATTTATAGGTAGATACATTTAAATAAATACATATATATAAAACATATTAATTTTTAAAATAATTATATAACATATATAAACTATAAACATTATTTTAAATTTTAATTGAAAATACCTATTTAACATATAGTTAAATGAAAGCTATTTTAAGCATTTAACTAATATAGCTCTACTCATTTTACTTTAGTAGTAATGATATAATTGTAAAAATAAAAAAAAAAAAAGTAGAGCAAACTTAATTTTTCAAAATATATAATGCCCAATTCTAATATATTGTTGTTATAAATAATTAATTAAATATAATATCCAATTCCAATATATTATTGATATAAATAATAATTAAATATAAATCCAATTCCAATATTGTATAATATAATTATACAATAGAAAAGTTAATTTAATTAGTATAGCTATCACTATAAGAATTAGGTGTGGTAATTGGGTGGGTTCGAGACAGATCATTTTGAATTTAGATTTTTTTGGGTTCAGGCTGATTCGGGTTAAGGTCTATTTGGGTTCGGACCAATTCAGGTTCGGGCCTATTAGGATTCAGGTTTGAGTATATTTTACATCATATTTTTATTTAATTTTAAATGTAATCACTTTTACGTAATTTTGAATTCTAAGCCTAGGTACCAATTTGGCCCTGTCTGGCTTGAAAAAAAATCTTATTTCTATTCTATGGGTCTATCCATGGCTTGAAAAATTTTTGAGTTCTAAGCTCAAGGTCAAATTTATATTAGCCGACCCATTTAAGTACAAATCATTATTCATAATATTAAAAAATTATTTTTATATTAATATTTACATGTTTTATAATTAAATTTAAATAAATATACATTATTGTATTTAAAAAATATTGTTTTAGGTCGAACATACTTGAAACTTAAAATCTAAGGCCTGAGCTTAATCGTGTCGGGCCTATTGTGTTGGGCAAGCTATCTGGCCTATGGACAAGTCATCTGGCTCATAGACAAGTCTAGTTGCTAGTTTAACATGTGATTTTTTTTATTTTTGATATGGTATTATTTATTATGGCTTTAATATTTTTAATTTATCTTATTACTTTGTTATATTATTATCATACTCTAATTATCATTACTTGAAATAGTAATAATTATAATTATAATATTGAAAAAAGTATTTAAAATTTTACTAGTAACATGCATAAACTCTCAATATTTAATAAATTTAACTAATTAAATTAAAAAAATGATAAATTGATTATATACTTCATTGACAATGCTTTTAAAGCTAATGATATGATTTATTTTTTGATAAATTATTATTTTATCATATATAGACCTGCTTAAGGATCGAGCTATCCACTTGGGCCAACTAAGCCTGGGCTTGGGTTCTTATATTTTGGTTTTAGACTAGCCCAATCCGACGCAAAACAGTTATTTTTAATTAAAATAAGATATATTTTATTTGATTTTAATTATAGAATATATAAATATTAATAAAAAATTATTTAATGTGTGAACAATAATTCTTGCTTGAATAGGCAGGTTTAAGAACATTAAATAAAGGCCTACGCTTGAGATTTTAAAAAATTCAAGTAACGGTTAACCCAACCCATAAGCAGATTTAATCATATATGAAATATAAATTAAATTTTTAATATTTAATTAAATTATATATAGTATTAATATTCAATATTTAATATTTGATTCATTTTTGATATGGTATTATCTATTAATGCTTTTATATTTTTTTAATTTATCTTATTATTTTGTTATACAATTATCAGATTCTAATTATCATTACTTAAAATAATAATAATAATAATAATAATAATAATAATAATAATAATATTCAAAGAAGTATTTAAAATTTTACAGCTAATATTGATAAACTCTCAATAGTTAATGAGTTTAACTAATTACATTAAAAAATATGATAAACCAATAATATACTTTATCGATAATATTTTCAAAGCTCATAATATGATGTACTTTTTAATAAATTACTAATTTATTATATACAGACCTACTCAAGTGTCGGGTTACCGATCTAACTCAATTGGGTTTACACTTTGGTTTTTATGTTTTTGTTTTAGACTAGCTCGGTCTAGTTGAAACAATGATTTTAAACTAAAATAATGTATATTTTATTTAAATTTAATTATAAAATATATAAATATTAATAATAATATATTTTTAATATGATGAACAGTAAATCTAACTTAAATAGGTAGATTTTGGACATGTTAAATAAGAGCCTAGGCTTGCGATTTTAAAAAAAATTAGGCCGCAGCTTAACCCGACCCATGTGAAGATTTAATCATATATAAAATATAAATTAAATTTTTAATATTTAATTAAGTTATATATGGTATTAATATTTAATATT
>JBBYHO010508322.1:0-15675 GCA_038382025.1 Adansonia gregorii | reverse complement strand
AATTTTAAATAAATTAAAAACATTTAACTTACTTTTTATGTAAAAATTTAAATACTTAAATATCTATACTATATAAAATAAAAATAATTAAATTTAATATCACGTTTAACTTACTAAACTTAAATAATTTTATATTTTTTTATAAAAAATAAACACTACCACTAGTTAAACTTCTTCAAAATAAATTGTTCATAATTTTATCTTAACGACTAGATGTGTCATGATCTAGCACATTAAAAATATGATATCCAAGTATTTGACTTAATTGTTTTGTGCATGTTTTTCCTTCTATTAAATAAGCAAAGTTAGAACCTCTTGTCCCAATTTTAATTTATTTAATCTTGAAATTTGATTCAATTTATTTATACAATCAATATGTTTAAAATTTAAATTTTACTATCTGTATTCTTCTTTTATTAAAAGATACAATTATCTTTGTACCAAAAAATATAATATTATCAGTTAATGATCTATACATCGAAAAAATTTTAAATTTTATATGTATAATTGATATAATTATATTATTAAATTTAATAATCAATTAAATATTAACTATTAATTATATATAAAATCAATAAATCACATCCATTTAAATTATATAAATTGATACTTTCATCTTATATATTATGATATATTTGTAAAATATTGTACTTTTTGACATGGCTGAGTGTTAAATAGTTTGAAATTTGAAATGCTGAAAGTTTGTTTTTGAAGCAAAGCCTTTAAAAAAATAAATAAATAAAATAAATTTTATTTGACAATTTGTCAAGAATAAATTCTATTAAATAATAAAAATCAGTACGAAAAAAAGAAAGAGAAGAGAGAGAGAGAGAGAGAGAGGGAATATGTGGGGTTAAGAAAGGGCCCCACTCTTTGAATCCTAAAATCTGGAAGCGGGCTATTAGATTTGAGTGCGCTCCAGCTGCAAGAGCGGACTTCAAATCATATTTCAAATTTATTCAATTTCTTTTCCCGTTAAAGAAAACTCACATTTATTTATTTTAGTTTTTACTTTGAATAAAACTTAATTATTTTCAAGAAGTAATTGAATATTAATTCAATTAAATTTATGTAATAAAATATATTAATAAAATTGCATTAATTATTTATTTCTCTTCATTAAATTGTAATTTTTTTTTCAAGTAAGTAAATTATATTTTTAAATATGTAAGAGAATTATTTTCATTTTACATTTTACATTTTAATTTATTATTAATAAAATTTAAAATTTTGTATAATAAATTTGCAAAATATAAATATTTTATTTTTAATATTTAAAAATTTTACGTGATCTCACTAACCGAATTTAAAAAATTCGAAGTGTGTGATATAATTTCTTTATAGGTGTATTGGTGTGATAGTACGATTTTTGGTTGCTAGGATAAGATCCGACAGCTGGGTCTGTGACAGTTGTACGTCGTTGGCTACTACTATCAGGGAACAACCGGTCATCCGGCTTGGCTTTGTTTTTGGATTAATAAACCAGCGGCTTGGCTATTAGTTGGTGCTAAATGACAAAGTTGCCCAGTTAGAAACGACAGTGTCAGAGATGATCGGGTGAGTCCTATCCGTTGAAATCCGTTGTCGGACATCTTGTAAACAGGCATTAGAATAATCCAATCATCTAATTTTATATATTATAATTATATTTAAAAATATTATAAATTTATATTTATTTTAATATATTAATAATTTATATCATATAAATTTTAGTATAAATATATTTTAATATTTATATTAATATTTTATTTTAAATTTTTATTATCGTGATTGTATTAAATCTTTAAAGCTCGGAAGAAA
Organism: Adansonia gregorii; assembly: GCA_038382025.1. NCBI lineage: Eukaryota > Viridiplantae > Streptophyta > Magnoliopsida > Malvales > Malvaceae > Adansonia > Adansonia gregorii. The sequence goes on along the minus strand of JBBYHO010508322.1, from coordinate 13,875 downwards.
CAAAACACAATCTCTCACAGCCCTACTCCTACAGTTAAAATTTAAAACAAAATTTAAAACTTTTTTATCCAGTCATAGCACTTAAAACAAAGTTGAAAAATTTACCAAAAAGTTTAAGATTCTTTCAATAGTTTTTTACTTTGATGTTATGATAAACTATTGTTATTTTTCATAAATTAAAGTGATATAAATTGGAAAAAGCTATTTTTGTTAGCCATTAAAAACTTTGTTTGTTCATCAAGAAATTTTTTTTCAAATATTTATAAATAATAAAATTTTACGTAAAATTTTTTTATAAAACTCAAATATTTTTTAATTATGTTTGATTGATTATAACGTAACAATTATTTCTATTTATAATTATATAGTTAAATAATTATAATATTATATGTTTATATTATACTCATCAATTTTTATTTAATTTCGTTCAAATCAAATTTATAATTATAAAATAGTTTCTTTAAATTTTACAGTAAACTTCATTCAAATCAATTTTATAATGATAGCACTATATTAAAACTTTACAATGTTATTAATTTTTTTTTTTAGAATATTAATGCTTTTACCATGGAATACTAAATGCTAAAACATAAATATATATTACTGTTATCATATAACAGTAGTAAAATCTTTTACTACAACAATGATAAATTGATTGATGGGATGAGGGACAAAATTGAAAAAAAAAAATTAACAAAAGCATTTAACTGAGTCACGAACAATTCGTGTGGCGTAAGTGCGTAGCCGTGTAAGCCATGCAAAACAATTTTCTCAATAAAACAAGGAATCCGGGGTCCCACGAGATCATTATCAGCCCAACCCAAATAACATTGGGTCCCATTCCAGAATAATACGACCAAAAAAAAAAAAAAACCCCTCAAATAGATCCTATCTACCATATTAATATTATTTTTTAATAATAATCATATATAAAATATAATTTTAATATATTTATATTAAAATTATATTTTATATTATATTTTATATAATATTTAATTATAACATTTAAAATTATTAAATTTACATTCATTAGCCGTTAGCCGAGCCCTGGGCTCCGCACACCGTAAAAGAAAGGAGGAAATAATGAAATGAAACCGGGTATCGCCGGTTACCAAAAGGAAAAGGAAATGAGTGACCGTACGGCACATGGCAGGTCGTTTCCATGGCAGTTGGTAAGCATTTAGTGTGCTCTCCCACACCCATCATCCCTTTCTCTCTCTCTTATCAATTTCTTTCCTACTTTCTATTGCATTTTCCCATTTTTTATTGATTGCTTCAATTAAATCTGAACTTTTATTTTTTGTCTCTCTCAAAAGCTGTGCATTTTCCAGTTTCTTTTTGCTCAATTCATAGCCGTTTTTTTTATTAATCTCTTATCCATTTTAATTTTTTTGAATAATCATTCAGGTCGGATCCGTACAAAACCCGATTTTTTTTCTTTAACCTGAAATCCAGTCCTCGTGCCCTGTTGTTCTTCCTTCTTTGAATCGTTTCAGCATTTTTCTCGTGCTGTGCAGGTACGCCAGATTTGTTGGGTTTATTTTCTTTTTATTCAATGCAAGATTCTCTTATAGTACATAATCCTTTTTATGTTTGAATTGAATTGTCATACCCAAAAAAAAATTCTTAATCCTCGCTTGGGTTTTTAGCCTTTTTATACATTGAATTGGAGCAGAATTTGAAAGCGACAATCACTGCTCTGTTTAATTCCTTTGACCCTTTACTAGTTTCCTGGAAGAAAATGCAACAAAGAGAATTTTAGTTCTTCTTCTTCTTTGGCTTTCTCTGTCTCTGTTTTCTTCTTAGATTAATGGGTTTTAATTTCTTGTTCTGAAGCTAAATTTCTTATGCTTATCTCATAAAGTTAAATGGTGTTATTTTTATTCACTAACTTTTTTTTTCGACTTTTGTTCTATAGTTGGGATTCCTTTTGTCTCCTTATGTAGTTAAATTCTCTCAGCAGCCAAACATAAATTTTCTTCCTTGGCCAACTTTTGTTGGCTATCGATATGTGCAATTCAGCTTTACCCAGAGCTCTTTAAAAAAGAAATTTCACGGGTTGATGACTGAAAAATATGGCAACTTTGATTGTTTCAATTTCTAAGTACTTAAAAAGGGTTTAAACACAATTTTGCTTGTTTCAGGTGGTATTAGCATGATTTAACGATCAGAAGTTTAATGATGAGATAGGATCGCCTACTTTGTCTTTTTTTTTTTTTTTGGGTGGGGGTTTTCATTAATTGAGATCAATCCAAGTCCCGTGAATCAGTGATTGGTTTCTCCAAAGCCGAATTCACATTCAACTCTTCCTCAAAATATTCGTCAGTGACCAATCTTTATCTTCTTCGGCTTCAAATTAATTACTCTTTATAAAATCTGGGTTTCTCTTTGTACTTTAAATTTTTTTTCTTCTCTTCTTTTACAGGGTCATAAACTAAAGCTCAGAATCATCTATTGGGAAAAAAAAAAAAAAACAAATAAATGTGAAGACAATTGGAGCTTTGATGGGTTATTGATTAGCAAAGTCAACAGCGTGTTTGAGGATCTGGGCATTTTGGATTGGGGGTTTTTGCTTTAGTTTTGGAAATCGAAACTTTGTGGAAGGAAATTATGTTGGAGCATGAGCTTTGTTCATCGCGGGTTCTGTCGCCGTTTAGGGAAGAAAGCGGCGACGAAGAGCTTTCGGTTCTACCGAGACATACGAAAGTTATTGTCACTGGAAACAATAGAACAAAATCTGTATTGGTTGGATTGCAAGGCGTGGTCAAGAAAGCTGTGGGCCTTGGTGGTTGGCATTGGCTGGTATTTTCCCTTTACTTTCATCATTATGGATTTCTTTCTCTCTCTCTCTCTCTTTCCGTCTCTCTCTCTCTAAAACTCAGTGTTTGGTGCAAATTTTCTTTAATTATTAAATTGTTTGAGTGTACTCATAAGATACTACAAGAAAGAACTAGGTTCGGACAAAGTTTAGGAACCCCTCTGAGGCTCTGACCCTATTGTGGTCCTAAGTCCTACCCAAGTTGTTCTTAATTGGTCCGGGTTAATATTTGATTGTTTTAGTTTTAATCAATTTATTTTGCTTTTTCATGGGTCATATTAATTGGTTTACTTGTAATATTATATTTGCATCTTGTATGTGATTATTTTTAATTACTGCTAGTACTTATTCTACGTTGTATGGATTTATGTGAATATTAAATATAAATATATATTTGATATAAATATATTTATTTTTTAATATATTTGAAAGATCATTCCTTATAGTTATGTCTTAATTCATGTTGGATAGAGATATTTTAAGATAAATAAAGAGCCTGGCTAACATAGCTATCATTTACTTTATTAAGGTGAGATTTTTTTGCATGCAAAAACTATATAAATCCATTTAATTAGGTCTAGGTTTTTGCATAAAGTTTTACTTGTCCCCCCCCCAACAGAAAAAAAAACTCAAATTCTTGTAGTTTAACTACGACTAGTTCTGATGATGTAAGTAGACAGATTTTATGTATTTTATGTATATCCTCCAGAGATGATTGACTTTTTCTTTAAACTCAGTGTTCTAAGATCTAATAGTTGGGTCCAACAAAAGAAAAAAAGGCTGATAGCTGGACCAATGTAGAAATTTATAGAACACAAACTGTTTTCCTCACTCAAGGGAACTAGAAAGGGGAGAGCTTCTTGTCCTGTTTATAAATTGATTCTTAACAGGGTATTCAATTTGTTTTGAACACTAATTTGTAATGTTAACTCATGTCACCCAGATTCTTTATTTTACTTAAAATATCTGTCTTTCACATATATATGTACACGGACGTGAGGTATGATTCAAAAATATATAAAAATTTTGTTTTAAAAATTTACATATATTCGTATTAGACACATACTCGTATCCGACGTTTATCATGATTTCAGGTAACATAAGCTTTTAACTTTTGATTAGCTTTTTAGCTTTTATCAATTTTTAACTGGACAAGATGGACCGGACATCACCTTAGTTTATGATGTTTTTTTTTCCTTGATGAAACTGTCTATGATTAGATTGGTCTTTTTCTTGATAATTGAAATTTGACGTGTGATCTCTTTGCTGCTAAACCCGTAAACCCTTAATTTATAGCTAAGGGAGCACTTACTCTTTTATCTTTATATTGTGGAAAAATCATATTTTTGTTGACGCTAGTGCTTGCCGTTTTTCAAGGTTTTAAAGAATGGGGTTGAAGTTAAGCTTCAAAGAAACGCATTAAGTGTGCTGGAACATCCTACGGGGAATGAAGTAGATGATGACCATGATTTCGATAACTCGAGCAGTGGCTCGGATGTTGGTGAGAAGGACCATGATTTATGTAAGTCAAATGATTTCATTCCAAAAGATCATTCCTATGTAACAATTATTTTTAATATTATGATCATGCACTTCCCTTTGGACAGCTAGTAGCATCGAGTTCCACAGGCCTGCCAAACCCAGAGTTCGGCATACAAAACCATGGGTTCCATCTGCATCCATTAAATCAACAAATCGCAGTGGTTACAGAGATGTTCGATCAATTATTCATGCACCACACTCTGTTAGTATCACCATATTTTTGCAGCGTTGCATCTAATCCTTTGTTGTGGGAACTTTTGATCATTGCCGCATGCCCATAGTTTAGCAAAAAAGCTTCTCTAAATTGTATTTTTGATCATGTGTTTCCCTGTTCTGAAGGTCAATTTGGCAAGACTCGATACCAACTCCTTGCGAAGATATTGCAGGCACTTCAAACTTGTAGGTCCTCCGGACTTGAACCTCGATGAATTTTCTTGAGGATCTGGATGAAACTATATTTATTTAATTCAAAGGGTTATTCTGATTTTGAATTGTAGGGAGGCATCAATGCTTATTCACCAAGGGAACAAATGCTTGATACCGTGCAGCAGCATTTTGTGTCACAGGTCTATTCTTTCATTTAGACCAATGCACATACATGCCTGCGAACAAACATAAATAATACATGCATGCATGCATGCATGGCATTGTTTTGCTCCGTCGCTTGAAGCTTATGTAACCTTTCATTTATTACAGTCACCACTGAATGAGTTACAAGTGATCTCGGAATTCATCACTGCGGCTAAGAGACTGAAAACTGTTGACATACAGGGTGAGCAACTGTGACTGTTTCTTAACATCTGTATAATTACATACATATTTTAACTCTTAACCTTAAGATCAGATCTGATTAAAAAGACTAATTTGGGAAGAATTGTCTATCGACCAACTGGATTTCTTTCCTTCCTCTCGGATTCTAACCTTGTAATATAGGGCCTCTGCCCTTTATCTTCTTCTAGTACATCTATTCCAACAGTGCATAGTACCCTAGCCCTCCATGGACTTCATTGAAACTTACTACTACTGAGATTTTTTTTTTCTTGGTAAATATTATATTTTAAAATTTAAATTTATTGAATATTATTTTTTAAAAGTAATTATATGAATTAATTTATCTAAACTTGGATAAACAAGATATTTCAAAAAATCAAAAACATTGGCGGAATAGAAATAAACCAGCCCCCACAATTATCTGATGGTGCCGGAAGCAGAGGCCAGGCTGGCATCTGGTGTCATAAGATGTGTGCAACAAGGGTTGATGGGGACATATATTTCTAAGCTGCCTCGAGTTTTCAAATCAAAGACCCTTGCTTCTTAATTATTTGCCGGTGATGGTTAAAAGTGAAGTTGATGCGTGTGGCCCGTCCCTGACTGATTCCCTCTCTGGCCCCTTTTATTTTTTCAGTGATGGGGGGCATGCATGGCACTGATAGTGTTGCTTAGCCATTAGTGGCTAATGTAACATTCAAAATATTTTGTGCAAAAGAGCTTCCTACCCTAGCCTTTGCTAGTAAGTATTATTGGACCCGTACCACCACTTGCCTTAGGATTATCAAGAATCACTAATCAATCACCGAATTAAATATTTTAAAGATTTGTTAATTGTCATTAATAATAACATAAAAATTAGGATATTTAAGAATTAACAATAATGAACGTTTTTCATGATTTGCTTGCAACAAGCAAGGTCAAGTCGAAGGTGGGTTAGCAGGCATTTTGGGTTCTCCTTGGTTTTATGTAGAAGTTCAACTTAAAATAAAATATTATCACCTAAAATATAAGTAAAATCTTATTTTAGTCTTTAAAAAATTTAAAATTTGATTTCTTTTTCTCCTATCTTTTAAAACAAAATTCTTGACTTTGTCTCTAGTGTAAGAAAAATTATCTCATCCATTTATAATGAAAAATCTTTAGATTCGATAAGTGTGTTATTAAGATAATACATATGAAATAATATTTAATCTTGTTTATGAAATAAATAAAAATCAACTAGCAATATATGGAAAACAAACTCAATATATCATTAACCATGAAATTTTTGTGATATTTGTTCCGGCTCAACATAATTAATGAGTTAAACTGTTGGTATGAGCTGGGAAAAAAGGTCGTGGGTTGAAATGGACAGAGCAATTATTTTACGGCTATCGTCATATCCGTGATATGACAATTTAGATATTCATGTAATAATTATATTTAAAATATTTTATATTTATATAAATTTTGATACTTTTACTTACGAGGGTTTGTTATTTATCATAACACACCTCTGTTAACACCATAGCAAACCTTAAGTAAGCATTAGATACTCGTATTATTGAAATGTTCGAGTGCGTACAATCCATCTTAATCCATATAAAATGCCTGTGTCAACGGTAACACCAGCACCTAATCCATATAAAATGCCTCACCCTAGACCTTTCACTTGTGGTGGCCTTTGCTGCATCCAAGGACTGACTTCTCATCTCATCTAGAATAAAGAACAAGGTTGCTGTACCCATGTTCACAAATTTGCTAAGCGCATGTCGAGTCGCTGAAAGCTTTTCCCTTTTAAGCCTGATCTTGATTTCAACCATATTCATGGCTAGTATTGCTGCGTCTATGCGTTCATTGTTTCCCTTGCACCAAACCATTGACATTTTCGTGATTTGTATCGGCCCAACCGCAAGTTTGATGGGCCACCAAACTGATGAACCGATACATTCATAAACAATTTGAGCTTTCTAAGCCTATAATATTAGTAACTACTAAAAATAATGTTAAAATATTTAAATAGCCTCGAATGTATATCATTTTACTTAATTTCAATTATTTTTATTACATTTAAATTAATTTTTATCTTTTAATTTGTATTTATATAAATCTTTATGTCAAATAAAAAATTAAAACTATATTATATGTTTATTTAAGTGTAAATTAAAATATAAAAGTTTTTATGAATGCAAATTAAAAGTTTATGATTTATTTAATCAGAAAGTATAATAATTTAATTAGGTAAAGTAATACAGTTCAATTTTTTTTTATTGTTATTTTAGCCTACAAATAATAGTAAAGTGTTAATTGTTGTATAGTAACATGTTAATGCAATATTTAAATAAAACAAAAATGTAATTAATAAAATATTTCTTTTTAAACTTAGCAAAAATAGTTCATTAAATGTAAAAATATTTTTAAAAAATTAAATAATCTTTTTTTGATTAAAATAATTAAATAATCGTTAATTAACACTTATAAGTGTTTAATAATCATACCTAAAGTAACATATCGGCAGCATAGTAAATAGAGTAATAACTTTTGCATGGCAATTTTTCTTGTTCTTTTTTCTTGGGCCACAAATATATTCGTTGTGTTGTTCTCAATCTCCTGATTTTGTTCTCAAAACAGAACTTGCCCAAAATAGATCTACTAACCCCGCTTGGTTTTTCAAATCAATTCATAATTAGTAATTTTGCTAATCTTTAGTTGCCCTTCCCATCCCCCACTTTTCTTTTAAATCTCTTTGTTTTCCTATAGCTCTAACAAAAATCTCCCGAGTTTCTAGTTGTTACCCACTAATCATTCTCAAAAATCCCAAAGCACAGCAAGCTTCATCTACGTTATCTTCACTCCCTTTGGTTTTGTCCTTTCTCTCTCTCTCTCTCTCTCTCTCTCTCTCTCTCTCTCTATATATATATATATATATATATTCTCTCTCTGCAACTCTGTAGATTGGATCGGGCGGGTACTGAAAGATAACCAACAAAAACGAAATACCCAACACCAACAAATTATGAGGTAATAACTTTGGAGACAAAAGGGCGAAAGGATATTCCTAATGCCCACTTGATTTTTCAATTTCCTTTTTATTTGTATTAATCTTTTGCCGGCCATAAAAAGAACCCTTTTTTCTTTTAAGATTGAAAGAAAAGGAAAGAAATTCCAACTTCCATGGCAGGATGGTCAATTTTAACAGATGGGTTAGCTTTAGATTGTGTAGGAATTGTAAATAAGTGTCAAAGTAATGGTTGCCCCTTAGTTGTTGGTCATGTGCCAGAGGATAGTGTTGAAGAGTTTGGGGATCGTAAGGATAGACTTTGATGCTTGTTTGATACGGTTCTTTCTGGTTATCTAAAAGAGGTTGCTGGTAAGGGTTTTATTAGGCCTATGCCAGCGGTGCTTGGAAATGATGGGCAATCACTAGATTTGCTCAAGCTTTTCCTTGTAGATAGGGAGATTGGAGGGTAGGAGTTCTTGTCCGAAAACAGGTTATGGGCTTTTCTGGTGAAAGAATTACGGTTGGATCTTTGACGCTGCAGCTTCAGTTAAATTGATATATGCCAAATATCTGCATGAGCTAGAAAAATGGTTGAGGAAGGGTTTTGGAGATAGAAATAGGGAGGGTGCAGATGATGGAAATTTTGGGTTCTTAGCATTGGAGCAAGAGGAGGGAGTTTAGAGGTTTGTTTACGAATGGGGTTGATCGAAAAGTGGTGGTAAATGGATTGGCTCTGTTGGAATATATGAAACATGACAAATTCATTGGTAAGGATACCAAGAATGGATTGAAAGTTTCAGCTGCCTACAGTAGATTTAGATTGCACGATGCTGCTGATGATTACGAAAATATGTGTATAAATGATCTCATAGTGCTGAATCCACCGGTTGGTCGGAAAGAATTTAATACTCGCAAGAGAAAAAGAGAATCTTTATCAGGAATGCTGAATTGGGTGACCCAGGTTGCAAAATGTCCCGAGGATCCTTCAGTTGGGGCAATATTGAAGCCACCTAAGTTGAAAGACCATGGAGGCAATGGATTCTGGAGACAAGCCATTAGAGCATGTGAAGCTTTAAGGAAGAAAAGGGATGATAATTGAGTCAGCAAACAGTCTTTCTTACGGGTAAAATTATTATCATCATTTAAATAAATTTGTGGATTAAAATAAAACAAAAATATTTCGCTATGTAGTTAAAAGATTTTGCAATTTCATGATTGCAAATTGTTATAAATTTTCATCATAAAACTTTGTTACAGCATCAGCAGATAAACTCGGGTGATATAAACTATAAATGTCACTTGGCTGTTTGGAACAGTTATCAGTGCTTTAGATTAGGGGTTTTTGAGACCAGAATGTACAAAGGAAATGAATTCTCAATGTATGAAAGCTTAAGTTATCAAGGAAGAAGTTTGTAATGTGGATTTTACTTTCTCCATACTAGTTCGCATGTAAAATTAAGTTAGTTGTCAATTTAAAAGCATTTTGCTGTTTAATTTGCAGAATAATCAAAAGATGCAACCATCTATGAATGAGGATACTTTGTTGGTCACCCGTTTATCAAGAGGTTAAGATGCAATGAGAGACTTCCGACGTCGAAATCTTGTTCATGCTCTTTTTGCAGCTTTAGTTTAGCCTCGGAGAACAACTTGATGTTTCTCCACACGACAAAGTCTGAATGTGACCCCAAGGAGCAATCCCCTGCAACTATCGATGTATCATTCTTGGATACGAGTATGACTGTAAATCTGGGGATTGTTCTTTTAGAAGACAAGTTTCTGTGGGCCCCCTCTATCAAGCTGAAGTCCCTGAATGGACCGGTTAAAAGGCGGAGAACATGATTCCTTAGATGTAACGGGTCCAATTGGTAGGGGAAGACCAAACTCATGTGGCTGTCAGATACCAGTATCTGTTGAATGTATTAGACTTCATATTGCGGAGAAGAGAATGAAATTAAAGCTCGGACTTGGTTCAATGTTCTACCGTTGGAGATTTGTTGGGATGGGGGATGAAGTCTCACTTCAGTGGACGACTGAGGAAGCAAAGAGATTCAAGTATATGGCGCAAGTCGGACCAACGTCCTTAAATGCATTCTGGCCTACGGCATCCAAGTATTTTCCCAGGAAGACTAGCCAAGGCTTGGTAAACTATTACTTCAACGTATTTCTTATCCGGCTTAGAAGTTATCAGAACTGTCTGACTCCTAAAACCATTGATAGTGATGATGACGAGTCGGAGTTTGGTTGATTAAGTGACGGTTTCGAAACTGACACCCTCAAGGTTCCTGGCTGGAAGATGCCAACGTATTTGCAGAACAAATCCCATGTATTGACTGGAAATAGGATGAATACCGATGAAGATTTATCAAGTTGATCACAATCCTGAACCTACTGTTTGAACCAATGGTTAAATCTTACTTTCCTCTTTTAACATTTGTTATCTACTTACCACACGGCATCAGTCGGTTACCTCAAGATCTCCATGGATAGGGTAATGACACCAATGGGTGCAGTTTTGTAATGTGCCCCCCAAGGGTAGAATTTAGACCTGGCTTGGTTCATTGACTCTGGTAAAAGAATTTGCAAATGTGCTAGTGTAACAATACCTGTTTAAGAAAAAGCTTTATAGTTTGCTTTTTCTTTTTTCTTTTTTTTTTTTTTTGTTCTCTTTTGCATTTGTGAATACCGTTATATTGTTGCATGTACCAGTTTCAGACGGGAAGATTGAATTGGAAGACAAAGACGCGGCTTCTGCTTCTCCAATTTTTGTTTTAACCCTCATTTTTTTTCCCCTCACAAATGCCTGATGAGTTCTTTCATTTTCACAATATAAAAACAGAAAAAAAGTTTGAGTAAATCCTTTTAAGAACAAAGGGAAATTCACTTTTGATTGGATTTGATTTTATTTAATTGGCAGAATCAAGATGAGATGTATAAATGAAAGTTCTGTTTATACAAAAATTTTTTCGATTAACCAACAAGTTACAAAATCGCGTAGATAGCATTTACTCGTGTTTTAGCCCTTTTGAGGGCTAGATTTGCCTCTTACTTTCAGCTTTCCTCGAGTTAGCTTTTGCTATTTCAAGAGCTCGCTGAGTTTTACGTTGATCAATATCACTATCTTTCTTTGCATCATTTATTAAAATAGTGATTTCATTATTTTTTTTATTTTAATAAAATTATCCATCAGAGCAATTGTTAACCATTGGTCGTTAAGATATATTCTTAAAATACTTATATCTACAGCTGCGGTAACGGACGCATGATTTGATAATATTTTAATTTTAAAAAACTTGCATTAGCTTCAAATATATATATATATATATGCATGGTGAGATTAAAAAAATCTAAAATTTATTTTATTTAATTTATGTAATAAAGTGATATCATATTTTATTTTAAAGTTAAGATTTTTTTAATAATAATAATAATAATAATAATGATAAAGAGAACAGCAATTGTTGGGAATGGTAGATTGTGGGTAGTTTTCGGTGTTTGCAGTCTCCGAATAAATTAGAAGATGGCGTGCCGGGGTGGAATGAATCTGATGATGCTTACTCACAAATCATTATCTCTTTATTAATTATTTTAATATTTAACAATAAAAAAATACTGAAAATAATCCTGTAAACAGTTTAGGTGGCGGCAAAATGTGCGAGCAGCACATCAATTAAAAAAAAATAATGGGAAAAACAGAAAAGAAGGGAATGTTTAATTATAGCAAAATGGAATCTTGATGCACCAATTGATAGATATTGTTCTTTTATTTTTCTTCATCATCTTTATCTTGAATCTTAATGCTTCCCAATTAGACCTTGTAAGTCAGGTGGGACTAGATTCGGATCGAATTTGAGTATAGTATTAATATTAAATATGCTTGTTCAAGCCCCGCTTGACCTAAAATATGGACCTCAAATTTTGCTCAAACCCACTCTTTGTAAATAGATAGTTCAAGCTCGTTTAGGCCTATCCATATTATATTTTTTTAAATTTAATTTTTATTAATTTAATAATTTTTTTATTTAGTTTATAAATATAAATAATTTAACTTAGCTTTTAAAGTTTACATTATAATATTATATATATGTATGTATTGTTTATATGATAAAAATTACTTAATACATAAAATATAAAAATAAATATATAATATAATAGTAAAATGGGTCAGGCCGGGCTAGGTTTGAGCTTTGAAAGTCAAACCCAAGGCTCGACTCATTTTTTAATCGGGCTTAATTTTTTGTCCAAACTTATTTTTCGGGCCTATTATGTTTGTCCAAACCCTTCCAAATTTCGGGCGGACCTTCGGGCTTGGGCGAGTAACCCGATGCTTGAACATGTTTATTCCTAAGCTAAATTACAAGTACTTTCCATTTTCTTTCCTTCCCTCAACTCTCATTGCTAATATCTACTTTAACATTATATTTTAAATAACTATAATCGAATCAAATCGAATCGATTCACTATAAAATGCAAATTTAGTTAAATATGAAAACTAAAGCCTTCAAACTTAATTCGATTAAATTTTACTCTTTAATATTTGTTGATGTTTTTCTTACAAAAAGTCGACCACGGCCCTGCAACACATAAAGGGTCAAAAAGATGTCGGAGTTAGTACTTCAGGCCACTTTCCATGGCTAAATCAGTATCTGAGTTTTTAGAAATATAGTGAAAAGGATTGAGAATTAGAAAAAACTGCCTTAACTTTGGGTTTGCTTATCTTTTTATAGACATTGCTGGAGACACGATGTCACGTGATTTGACAAGTGAACGACTAGTGCCGAACTAGTTGTCAGGCTATAATGCCTTGTAGTCAGCTCTATTAGTCAGCCGTCATTCAAGAAATGTCAATTCTGAGATCATGCTGTTGCTGCCAAAATATCATATCACTGATTCCGTTTTGGCGATCGCCTGATTGCCAAGGTCATGGCAACTGTGAGGGGTGTCTATGAAGTGTTTAATCGATCGTTCAATTGGTATAACAATATTCAAAATAGAATATAATTTGTTCCAACAATTCAAACTTTTTATAAATTATTACTCATACTCTATGGTTTTCCTTTTTTTTTTTTTTTCCCCTAATGGAAGATCTGCATGCAATTAAAAGAAAATAGGGGACTATTAGATAATGGCATATTTAATATATCACTGTATATATATTTTTTAAATTATGTCATTACAAATAATAAGGATCGTTAGTTTATCACTAAACAATGAGACAATGCCATTTGAGTTTAGTTTTTTCATTACTATAAAGTAAATTTTAAAATTATTAATTGTTGGTCCAATAATCATACCAAACAAATAAATAAATGTTACGTAAAAAAGGACACGATACGAATGATGCAATTTGCAATTCTAACTTCAATTCAGGTCCACATCCTAACTTTACTTCATCCTTTTTGTAACGATGCCGTGTAATGTGTAAAGGAAGGAAAAATAAAAATAATAATAGAGATTTTCTTTTAGTAAAATAGCTATAGCATGATATTATTTATTTTGAGTTCAAATTAATAATTAAAATATTTAATTTTATAAATAAAATTAAAAATTATTATAATTTTATTAAAATTTTTAAATATATTTAAAAATTATACTTAACTATATAATAATTTTAAAAAATATATTTAAAAAATTAATTTTTTATAAAATAATTAAAAAAAATCAATTATCGATCGCTTTCCTGTTTTTGGACATTGGATAAGCGAATTAATTAAAAATTCGACTTAATGAAAAGGAAAATAATACTAACATTTAATTAAAAGTAAAA
>JBBYHO010508301.1:0-20912 GCA_038382025.1 Adansonia gregorii | reverse complement strand
TATTAAATTCGGGTTTGGGTTTAGGTCGGGCTCAGGTTCAGGTTTCTCGAGTTCGGGTCATTTCGGGTTCAGGCTATTTCGGGTTCAGGACATTCGATTTTGGGTTTTTTCAGGTTCAGGCTATTGACTTTTTGGTCAAATTAGGTTCAGTTCGGGTTCAAGCTCGAGTTTTTCGGGGTGGATTTTCAGGTTCAGGTTCATTTTACCACTTCTATATAGGACTATGGTCGCAACAATGCATATCCCAAGAAAATGGTACCTAATCAATCTTATATTACCCTAAGTTAAAGGTGTCCACTGCCATAATATATCAAGATTTGAACTTCAATATATTAGAGCAAATAACACTTCAAATCATCTAGGGCCTCAACTAGTCAGATAAATCGCTTATCCAAACCTCTCGTACTAAAATACGAGAATGACTGGGTTAAGAGTTGTCATCGATCTATTTTGGCTATAGGTGTGATCAGTCACCTATTAAAATCATTCACTAAAGAGTTACAAAACTCTAAAGGGACGATTTTATGATCTCTGTATACTAGAGATCTATAAAGTTAGGCTTAAGAGTCTGTTACACCACAAGTAGGGACTCGATCCCTCTAATGATGCCCAATACTTGGAACTAATCAAAATCAAAATCAAACAAATATCAACAAAAATGTATCCCGAAACTCTTATTGGGATTAGCTTGAATTTATAATCGATTTAAAGTAAAAAATCATTTAAAAAGGAAAAATTCCACAAAAATACTTGACTCCCAAAATTATTCACTTATTAACTCCAATTTTAGTATTCTTTTAGCAAATTTTGACTCCATTTAATAGAGATCACAAAAATGGCACACTTGGACTAAATTGAAGAAAATCATAATTTTAGAAACAATATTAAAAATTGACTTTATTTAAGTCAACTTGGAAACTTTAATGTGAGACACTAGGGTCCTTTTCTAGTATGCTCCTAGAATTGTTTACACACTAACATAGCTTCCAAAATCAATTCTGAGGCATCCGAATGTCTTGAAATATTGGACACAAAAAATGGAGAGAACTAAAATAGGGACATATTTGACCTTTCAAGCTCTCCAAATTTATTTCAGGTTATTCCTATCACATAAAATCATCAAACCAAATTTTAATAATGCTGACTCACAATTCTTCAACTAAAAATAATAAAAAATGCCAAAAAATCATTTTGAATGTCACATAAATTTTTTAATTGAATGTTACTGCATCATACAGTGTGTGCAACTAGCCCACCTTCTAGATTTTTTTCCCAATTCATCTAGAATGCCCATTGAACGAATCATACATGCTTGGAAATCTTATTCATTCTACTTTTATTTAAAAATATGAGAAAAGTACAAAAAAATCATTATCTTCATCCAAAATAGTTCATAATATTGATCATGCTATGAAACAAAGCTATACGAGCAAACTTGGGTTTTGGGATTTTATTGTATTCGTCCGATCACAAAATCAAACATTTTACTAGCCTATTACATAGCCCAATCAATGAAGATTATGAGAAAAATGCCAACAAAAATGTATAAGGTCTCTAAACTAATAAAAATATATCTTTTTTTATAAGACCACCCTATTGGACAGCAACAGTAGCTCAAACATAACTTGTGATCACGAAGCCTTTTGTCACATTTTTAAAAAACATTTCTAGATGTTCAAACATCTAACAACGAGATCTAATAAACTCTACAATGTCATATATGAAGAAACAACAAAGACTCCTAAATGGAAAGACCTAGAAACATGTTTTTCAATATTGGCAATATAATTCAGAGTCATACGAATGTCTCTTATTCTATCGCTTTTATTCACTATTACTTATTCCTAGCAAATGTATGGCACAAAAATGCCACACACCTAAGTGCTGAAACCAGCATCTAAATGACTCCAAACAACACATTATGACTCTCCTAGACATTACCTAATGACTCATATGAACGTTTACCAAGTTTTTGAACTCAACCAAATATATTTAAACACCTAAAAATATTTTATTTTGCTCCAAATCAGCTTTAGTTCAAGCTATTTTATTTAATATCCCCAAGTTACTCATTAAAGAGCTTATTAAACAAAATCCAATTTTGATTCACTTATTGATTAAGTGTACCAAAGCTTGTCCTTGGGGCAGCTTTTTATGAAAGCAGGGTTTTATTCAACCTAAACATCCTATCTTGCATTTTAATCAAACATACAGAATACTATCCTATAATTCTAACAACTAATCATGAACAAAACATATATTAAACATAAATTCAACATGGCCAATTGCTTTTAAACTAATTATTCCCATCTAAATCATCAATTCTTATCAAATTCTCATAAATTAGCAATTTTATACAAAAAAGCTTTGATTCAATTCAATCAACATGTTTAATAATCAAATTAATGGTTTTCACCCATTTAAACTTGACAATTGAAAAGCAAGCTTCTAAATTCATTCAATTAAGCATAAATTTCTTGTTAACTAAGTTCAACCCAACTTAATTCATCTAGGTTTCACCAATTAAGTATCACTTATGTCAAGCCTATTCAAGTTCACCTAAAATCTACCATCGCCGAACCTATTGGATGCTTCTCTAGCTTGCTCAAACACTTCAGCTAGCTCAAGAACTCATGATTTCATCATTACGTACTTTCAAGCACTAATCAACTAGATCCAAGTTCAAATCAGCTCGCACTGGCTCAAATTAGCAAGATTATGTGAAATTAAATCAATCAAGTTTAAGACCATCCTAACCTAAGCTAGCCAAACCAGGCTTCTTCATTTTTATCATGTTAGAACACCTAATTAAGCTAGGAAATTATGATTTCATCATCTAAACTTCAATATATCATCATTAAAACCTAGCTTAACCAAGCTTAAACCATCAAATCCCTATGAATTCATGTTAGCTAAACCTAGGTCTAGATAAATCATCTAGTTTAAGTATTATATTAAGGTCAATAACCATGATTTCAAGTTAAACTTCAACAATTAATCACTTAATCATGCTTAGGACAACATGAAATCAAGTAAATCATAGCTTAAATCAAGATGCAAACACAAGATGATCACAAATCATATTGGCTGAAACAAGTAGAATAAGAAATAAGCTTGGCCAAATCATAAATTAAGCATGGAAAACAAAAATTGATCATCAAAACATGTTAATTAACTAGAAATTAAAAAAAATAAAAGATTATATCTACTCCAAGCTAAGTCTTCTTCCAAAGACGATTAGAGCTTGAGAAAAAAAGAGAATTCTAGATTTTTCTAAAATTTGCTAAATGATTAAAAGCCATGAAATCATGGCTAAACACCCCCTATTTATAGGCCTTTAAGTTGGTGATTTAAGCTTTAATGACCCTTAAATGATTTTACTTAATCACTAACCTCGTAACTAATTCTAAGGGAAATTATAATTGTGCCATTATTGAATAGATGAACAAAATTAACATATTAAACACATGTTGAATTCGGCCATGACTAAATTCCTACACTAGTCTTGTATAAATTTTTATTCTATTTAATTGATCATGATTTGGCAATGCAATATAAAAATGTAATTGAATGTTCCTTCTTATAATATAAATTTGTCTTAATGACTTTCAGTAAAGAAATTTGAATTTGATATCTAGGTCTTTTCGAATCAAGCCATAGGGAATTTCCAACTTTCTAAACTCCTAAGGTCATTTCATGAATCGATCTCGATTGCACCTTTTTTAACTTAAAGTCCATATTCAATTTCATTTTGGTGTAATCAATTTTGAAATCTAAGTCATAGAACTATTCCACTGTTAAATCTATCTCTAGGCTAAATATTGACTTTTTACAATTGACTTTGCCTATAGTTGACTTTTGTCACTATATTGACTTTTGATTATAACTTTTAAAAACAAGTTTTTTTTTTTAAATCCAAATAACCTTACTAAGCACTCTAATCACCTCAAGAGAATCCTACCAATGAACTTTTAACATTCTTGGATTTTTAAGACTTGAGTCTCAATTTTTTAAAACTCAGCAACCCTCTAAATCGGATAATTAAGCTTAAATGTCTTATCACATTAAACTAGGCTTATAGAAATCAACAAGAACCTCAATTGGACCTTTCTAATGTCTATAACTCTCTAAGAAGTTCCTAAACTAGAAAATTCCATTTAGCCCCTAAAATCAAAAAAAGGTCAATTAGAGGCCCGAACAAAATAGGGTGTTTATAACTGCCCTTCTTTGGCTGTTGCTAAGAACCTAGAAAGAAGGCAAAAACTAAATAGACATTATTTTGTCTGGGTCCTAATAAGCCTCTCTATATGAAAGTTCCTTTTTTTCCTACACATATGACATCCTAACTACTTATGCCTAATCTAATTGTAAATAATGTATCAATCCTCATTAATATTCAGCCTAATCAATGAGGTGCTAATTTTGCTAGTTTTTTATTTAAATGAAGAGATGGGACTTTTAACAAGAAAATTAAAAATGTCAACTTTAATGGTTTTCTCCTTAGCTAAATAAAGCAAAAAGACACACTACCTATTTTATTGGTCTTCTGCCTAACCAAATAAAAAGGACTTGGCACATTGCCTTCCTTATTGGTTTTCTAACTAAGTGAAGAGCCCTAACCAAGCACAGAGGACTTAGGGCTGCCAACTCTATTGGTCCTCTATATAACCAAATAAAGTGGACTTACACATAATGCCTACCTCGAGAGACTTAAACATGTTGCTGAATGAAGAAGACTCAATGTAAAAACCTACTTTATTGATTTTCTACCTTATTAAGTGAAGAAAGCAAAAAAAAAACTAACTTCACTAGTCTTCTAGCTAGTCAAATAAAGCATACGAAAGAACCATAAACTCTACCAATATTTTACCTAACTAAATGAAGTTGACAAAATAAAATCTTCATCCAATCTTTTGTCTAATTGAATGAAGTTGATTCAAAACCTACTTCATTGACTTTCCACATAGTTAATGGAGAGGACAACTAACTCCACTATTCATTTACCTAACCAAGTAAAGTAGGCAAATGAAAAAAGCCCTACCCGACCTTTCGCTTAATCAGATGAAGTAGACTCAAACCCGACTACATTGGTCTTCCATATAAACCAAGTAAAGCAAACAAAAGAAAAAAGTTTTTCTCTATAGGGCGTAACCTTTCTATAAGGTGCCAATTTCATTGGTTTACTTCCTAACCAACTAGATTAGGCTTTTTTCCTTCATGTGGGCTAACTCGTAGCCAACTAAATTAGGATTTTCCTCATCTACGAGCTAACTTCATTGGGCTTACAACATGGTCAACTACATTAGGCTTATCTCTTTCTTATGGGCCAATTTGATTAAGCTTACATATGGCTAAGTATATTAGGCCTATTACTCTTTTATGGGCTAACTTGACTGGGCTCAGACATGGCTAGCTACATTGGACTTATCTTAAGGTGTAACCTTCATAAGTAAGTGCCAATATTGGTTTTCCCCTTACGAACTAAACTAGACTTTTTTTGCCTTTCTATTGTCAATTATATTTGGTTTACTCACTAGGGAAGGAATGATATTACTTATGGTATCATCCACTAGGGAATAATCATTATTTCCATGGACACCACTAAGGATATCTTCCATTTCAGCAATTTCTTGTAATGCAATATGAATACATATACATGATTCCTACTTTCATGTTGGTATGCAATGATAATATAGAATTCCATCTTAATGTCATTCATGATCCATTCCATTTTAATAAAGCACTTGTAATGACAATTTCTGGTTCATTCATGTCTTTCGCATTTTTCATGGCTTTTGGTACCATCTTTCTTTCTTTCATTCTTATCTTCCTTTCTACAAACATTCAATACCCATTCCTTTCAATTAGACAACATCTTCCATATTCACTACCATTCATTTATCGCATGACTTTCCTATGATTCTCCTTCTTTCATTTTTACACTTTTTTCTTTTTGAAAAATTTAACCATAAAATCTCTTCACTAAGGTAATATCAAACTTTAGATTATCAAATTTTGAAATAAATAACAATTTTCGGATAGAATAGTGGTTTTTCTTATCAAAATATCAAGGCATTCTATGCTTATTCCTCATCATTTTATTAATCATTATTAAACAAATTGACAAGTAATAACACATAAAAAGATAAGCCAAGAAAAAAAGTTCATTATGAATTTATTTCAATAATTGAAAATGCTCAATAATCAATCATTTAAAAATATTAATAATTCATAAAATAGGTTTACTGAATGCTTAACAAAGAAAAAAGGAAATTTAATAGGTAGGCTTTTTAAGTAATAGGATCCCACATTTTTAGAAAATGAATCTAGTTCAACTCTTCAACAAACCATCTGATAAATTAACTCATTTAGATGTAGCATTTCCTTTGACAACTTTTTTAAACTATGCTATGTCTTTCTTTGGCTATAGATGCTATCCAAACAAGTGTGAACAATTCCTCATAGCCATATAAACCTAACACTTTGGCATTTAATAAAGAATCTTGCAAACCCATTAATCTTTGGCATTTGTCTTCGCACAAATCCAACAATGCTTGTTATTTGTCTTTACTCTATCTCTTCAAACATAATACTTCTTCACCGTATTTGAATTCTTTAAACTAGGTAACTCATTCCTATCTATTTAGCCAATATTAATGCTCCCTCTAGAAAATGCTTTTTCCACTACATGAATCCTCTCTCAATTTAGAGTCCACTTACCGTAGGCATCTTTCTAAATCAAAGGAATTTTTCTAAGCACTAGCTCACCCTTGTGAAACTATCAAGGATGAACGTTCTTATCATGTGCTCGCATCATCCTCTTCTAATACATTTGTCCATGATAAATGGCTTTGCTCTTCAATAAAGTTGAGCTGTTCATATTGAGATCTGCCTTCTCCAATTTGGCTATTATCAATACCCGTAACTAAAAAATTTCTACCTTTATTGGTACTGCTTCAATTCCATAGACTAAGAAAACAAGGTAGCACCCGTAGAGGTACAAACTGAATTTAATAAGCATGCAAAGAAAAAGGTAACTTCTCATGCCAATTTTTGTACATCTTGGTTATCTTTGACATAATCTTCTTTATGCTATTATTTGCTGCTTCTATTGCCCATTCATTTTGGTGTATGTTGTTGAATTTTGATGTTTGATTTTAAATTGTGTACATACTTTACACATCATTTTGTTTTTCAGATTTGAAGCATTATTAGTGATAATTCTTTTTGGTATTCCATATTGGCATACGATTTCTCATCTGATGAATTTACATACCATTGACTTAGCTAAATTTGCATACAAAGTAACTTCACCCATTTGGTGAAGTAATCTATTGCCATAAGGATGAAGTAGTGCCCATTCGATGCATTTGGTTTAATTAGGCCTCTCATATCCATGCCTCATATTGAAAATGGCCATAAAGATGTCATTACATGCAACTGTGGCAAAGGCACATTAATCTTATCGGCGTATATCTAACTCTTATGACATTTGGATGCATACTTTATGTAGTCAACCTCAACAGTTAACCAATAAAATCTAGCTTCATGATTTGTCGAGCCATCATATGTCTACTAAAATGTGCCCTACATATCTTTTCATAGACTTCTTCCATTATCTTTTAGCTTTATTAGTATGTATACATCTTAGAAGCACTTGGTCTCGACTTTTTTTTACAGGACTTTAAGGATGAAATTCATGGACATTCACTGAATAGTTTTGCGATCACTTTTAATGGCATGATCCAGATACTGTTGATCTTTGGCATATCAAAAAATATCATAATCCTAAGATTGACTATCCCTTTCAGTCCATATTACGGCAGTGGGCAATGACATTATGAATACTTATTTTAATTGGTATCAACCTAACCCTTCAATCACCCTTATCATGGCAGACAATGTAGCTAAGGCATTAGCAATCTAATTCTCTTCCTTATGTAAATGATAGAAATCAATCTTAAACTCTTTCATCATTTTGAGAATTAACTTTTTGTATTGCACCAATTTTCTATTGTGAGTTTCCCATTCACCCTGAAACTGATAGATCACAAGAGCTAAATCCTCATGCACCTTTAAAACACCTTTTGTTCCATAATAGCTTGTTACCCCATAACACATGCTTCATACTCTGTTATGTTGTTACTAAAATCAAAATTCAACCTAGCATCAATAAATAATGATCTTTATTTGGGGAGATTAATATTGCTCTTATTTTATACCATATGGCATTAGCAGTGCCATCGAAGTACATCTTCTAAGTTTTATCTTCGGGTGACACCTCTTTCTCTTAAGATATGCACATTAGATCCTTATTAAGAAAATAAAAGTCCAAGAGCTCATAATCCTTCGTAACACGATTTGCTATGAAGTTAGCTATGACACTACCCTTTTGTGGCTTTCTGATTAACCTATATTATGTCAAACTCCAAAAGTAGCACTTGCCATCTTGCAGTCTTTACTGAAAGAGTCACAGCTTCACACAAGTACTTAATCAAATCTAACTTTTCAATCAACATAATTATGCAGGCTTTGCTAGTGCATAACATATCTACTCCAATATAGAGTAATTAACCCTAAAACTTGTAAACTGCTTGCTGAGATAATAGATCGCTTGTTTTTTCTTCCCCATTTCATCATGTTAACCTAACACATAGCTCATAGATCTTTCAAATATTAACTAGTACATGATCACTGTAATCTTGATATTGATGGCACTAACATAGATGGATTGGAAAGATAGTGCTTCACTTTCTTAAATGCTTCTTGGCATTCATTATTCCATTCACTAGAGTTTTTTTCTATAGAAGTTAGAATATTGGATCATACTTATATGTGAGCTAGGATATGAACCTAGCAATATAGTTCAATCTTTCTAAGGAACTTTGCACCTTTTTTTGTGTATGAGGTGGTGAGAAGTCTTGAATGGCCTTAACCTTTGGAGGATCTGTTTTTATTCCTTTTTCACTACTACAAAGGCCAATAATTTCCTAAATGTAATGCAAAAAGTACACTTAACTAGATTGAGCTTAAGCTGGAACTTTCTCAACCTTTCAGACCACTTTTTAAGATTTCCAACATGTTCACTTTCTTTAGCAGACTTGGCAATCATATCATCAACATACACTTTTATTTCTCTGCGTATCATATCATGGAACAAAGTTACCATGGCTCTTTGACATGTTGCCCCTGCATTCTTCAAACTGAATTGCAGAACCTTATAATAAAATTGCCCCACAAGGTCATAAAAATGGTTTTCTCTATGCCCTTTAGTTCCATTTTAATCTGATTATAATCAGAAAGCCCATCCATGAAGGAAAAAACAAGGAATTCTTTGTTGTATTATTGACTAATGTGTCTATATAAGGTAGCAAAAAATTATCTTTAGAGCTTGCCTTGTTCAAGTCTCAATAATCCATGCACGTGCATACTTTTTCATCTTTCTTTGGGATAGATATAATATTTGCCAACCATTTAAAATGTTTTGCTCTTTCTAAAAATCTAGCATCTACCATTATCTATCTATATTTGCACCTTTTTTTTATCTTCAAAAGCATCGTCAACTTTATCCTCCATAGTTTTTGTTGCATTAGTTTACATCCGAGTTTCAAAGGAAGCATGTGCACTACTATGTTTGTATCCAATCTTAGCATATCTTAGTATGACTAAGTGAATACATCTTTAAACTCTTTCAAGAAGGTAATCAATTCTTCCTAAGTGGATGAAGATATCATAGTCCTAATCTTAATTTCTCTTTAACACTCTTCAGTCCCCAAATTCACTACCTCTAAAGATTCCTTATGAGGCATGATTTGTCTCTTTTTTTATTATCCTGCTAAATCTGAGGGGTAGTCATATTCTTCAGGATTCTCATTAAAATATACTTTATTCTCATGAAATGATTTATTAGAATTGATCCCCAGAGAGTCAACCTTTTCCTCCATAGCTTCTTTATTAAGATACTTAAGATGGTTTAAGTATTGAAGCTTTAGGTGTATATATTAAGACACTACAAATCAAGATATACTATGGTTTCAATAATGCTGGTTCATTCAAGAAAAGATAATCAATCAATTGAAGAAATAAAGCATTCACATTCAAATAAACATACAAGATATGAAAATGTATCATGCCTATTATTTATTTAACAACGACTAATATACTGAGCCCAATATAGTAAACCCTTAAATGTTATTAAGCTCAACATTTAGGGTAGAATGTTTAATATTTGTTCAAGATAAGGCCCGCAATCTATAAAGATTATGGTGTCATTTTAAATATGGTGATCATAAAGACAAAGAACACCCAACTCTGAGATCTCCTGTTCCATCTATAAAGATACCGAAGCTCTTAAAGGCCTCATTTAGCAAAACTAGGACTTTTCCTATATAGCCCCTTATCTATGTCCAAATAACCCATGAAATGAAAAACACCTCGAAGAGAAGCAGAAGTCCTTTAATCTATTTTCAGCTTAAGGCCCAGCTTACTAGCCATCCTTCCCCTCTAGCCCTCTCAACTAAACCTTTCTTTTGAATAGCATTTGGTTCATATCCCAACCCATTTTTTCTAATATGGTTAGCCACTTTCAAGGTTCTAGTTATTCCTTATAAATGTATTCCCAATCTTGTACCAACATGGCAATTTTTCCTGAGGATCATCTTTAATTCCATTCTAGTACTCCAAGATAAATGAGGTTGAATGATTTGTAGCTCTTCTCCTGCATACATGGCATTCACAAACTCAAAGGACTGAAAGAAAAGATCAAGAATATCCTCATCAAGATCAATGTAAGGTGCATTAGTAGACATAACAGCCATAATGTTCTCTTCTCCGTCGATGACAACTATCTTATCATCCATAATAAGCTTTAACTTTTGGTGCAATGATAAGGGAACTACCCCTACAAAATAAATCTAAAGCCTACCCAATAGAGAGTTGTATGATAGTGTAATATCCATCACCTGAAACTCCATTTCAAAAGTACATGGACTGATTCTCAAAAGAACCATAATCATGCTAACCATTTCTTGCCTAGTCCCATCAAAAGGCACTAACAATAGTTTAACTGTTCTTAATATGTGAGGCATTAACTAGCATCTTTTGCAGAGTGACCAATGGTACACATTCAATGCAGATCCATTATCAATCAATACTCCCAACAAAGTATACCCTTTATAGTTGATAGTGATATATATGGCCTTCACATTATCCTTCCCCCTTGAAGGAATCTCCTTGACACTGAATGATATAAAGTTGTTAGCCAATATGTTGTCCATTAATTAACCCATTTTATCTAATAAAATATTATGCACCGCATACACCTAATTCAAGACCTCCAACAAAGCCTTTTTATGCAGTTTTGAGTTTAACAATAGAGATAACATTAATATCTTAGCATGCTGCTTATTCAACTGCTCCATAACATATTCACTAAACTTTAAAAACTTTAAGAACTCTTCAGCTTCTTGCTCAGTTAGTGGTTTATTTACTTCTCTAGAAATTATCTTCATTACCACTTTCAACTCAACACCACTTTCTTCAACAACCATAGATTTTCCCTTCTCAACAATAGGTAGAGCATAACATCTCCCACTTTTAGTCTTATGACTTACTCTAGTTACACCATCTACTAAAAAACTAGGTTTTCCTATGACTACAGTATTAAACTCATTCTTTCACATAATTGATTTATCACTTTTATATGGAAATGGCATAGAAACCCTAATGACTAGTTAGGGAGTTGGCATCATAGTTAGAACACTAATAGTAGACTCTTTATAATAGATAATTATTGGTCTACTGACTTTAAATGGAACCATCGTAAACCCTTTTCGAACCATATTTATTGACATAACTATTAGCTTAGTGAGTTTCTCATAAAATTCTATCTTCTTGCTATCCATTAACTATTGAACAACTTCTTAAAATCATCATATTCATGTAATCATATCCATCCATCCCATAGAACTCATAATGTTTTTCCTAAAACACGCAACAAAATTAGCTTTCTTGAGATTATTTTAGCTTTCACCAAAGCTTTCTAAACCACTTTCAAAGTAGGCTTCACTTCATTAACCCTCATCTTTTTTTCTGCTTCTTCTACCATCATCGCATTCACTTTAGGCTTAGCATGATTGGGTAATGGGTTTTTAATAATGTTAAAACCTGCTCTAGCTTTGAACTTTAACTTTCCAGCATCAATAAGACCTTTAAACCTTCTCTTCAACATAAAAAAATTCTCTATCGAATGCCCATATGCACCTTCATGATACTTACATATGGCATTAGCATCCTAACATGTTAGCTAAGGAAGTTATAAATTATGACATAGATTTGTGCTATTAATTACCCCTGAAGTAACCATGGGTATAGGTCTCGATAGGACATCGAAATTGGGCTAAATTATTGTTTATTGTAGGCTAGTCTAGTGGTTTTAGGGTTATTCATAGTGTTTTGGGTATTGTGGGTATTATTTTATGGGTTTATGTATGTTGGGATATAAGCTATAGATTATAGAAGCTAAAGGGCAAATGGATAAGAACTCAAACTTAGCTCAGACACTGTGGGATAGTACGGACATTAGAGTATAAGATTCATGGATGCAGGTTGCCAACACTAACAATATTAGCATTTTTTCCTTTCTTTTGTTAAAAACTAGTTTTTACTTCTCAAAGATTCCAAATTCAATATCTTAGTACTTTTAATTGCATTCTTGATCATCTCCCTATGTGGCACCATATTTGTAAAATTCTTGGTGGCATTACAAACCAATGTCTCATAAAATGGAACTTTCAAAGTGCTAATGAAAATAATCGTCATCTCTTTCTTTGTTAAGGGAAGAATCACTTGCATAACTTCTTTCCTCCACCTTTGGGCATATTATCTAAAACTTTCATTAGACTTTTTCTCCATGTTTTGCAGTGATATTCTATCGTATGCCCAATCTGTTACATACTTATATTATTCTAAGAAAACCCAGGCTATATCTGACCATGTTTGAATCTTTGCTTTATCCAACCCCATATATCACCTTGCAGTAGCACCAGGCAAGCTATCTTGAAAAAGATATAACAAAACTTCTCATTATTTTTGTACACTACGACCATACATTCTAATATGAGCAGATAAGCATGTGGTAACAATATATTTCTCAAAATCTAGTGCTTGAATTTTGAAAGAATGAACAACCTAGACACCAAATGGAATTTCATAGTATCCACTACTCTAAATTTATCCATGACTTCTATAGCCCCAAATCCCTTTTCTATAACTTGTAATTGTGTTTGCTCTTTTTCAACATGCTTAGACACTTTTGTCATAAGCTTATCCAACTCAGCATACTTATCAAGATCGAGGACCAGTGGATTCATCAAAGTATACCCAAGAGTCAACCCTTTATCAATAATCACCCATGGTTTTTGAACTTCAAGATGTCCATATGCCATAGGAGCTATCCTAATAGAAGGTATGGTTTGAAACATTTGAACTAAGGGAACCATATTTTTTACCCTTACAACATTTAAAAACTCGATAGATTTCCCTTTCAAATAAACTTACTTGGCTTGGGAACTCGAGCCCTCTACTTGCACTTTTTTATGTTAGTTAACACCACCAACTCCAATCTTTGCTGACTGTGACCTTAATTTTTCCTGACCTTTCATCATCAGTTCCTAAATTTCCTCTACCCTGTATATCCTAGCTGTAGAATCATTTTCCATATTTCTAATAAAAGACTGGCTATTGTATCTTCTTTAAATAGGTACTTTCAGTATTTTTTTTTTGTCTTTATAATATTTTTCCTTAAAAAAATGACATCAAATTTAGAATATCATATTATGATTATCATACATGTCATAACATGAATGCAAATGCACACATGTAAAAGAATAAGTTAGCATGAATGCAAAGACATGAATATTATGCTAGCTAAGGCAGTAGCTTCAATATAAAACTAACATCTAGAATCAAATTATTAAATTTAGAAAGTCCAATTTCATATTGTTTCATTCATGAAGAAAAGTATAGATAAATCTATAAAAGAAGTTCAATTAATCATCAATTTTATCCATCTAATAGGGACAATGCTTCATTTTACTCTTCTTCCTTGATAAGGACATCAGGTATTAATGGAGATCCCACCTTGATGTTATTTTGGACTTATAATCAGGCAAGAACACAATCGTTCTCCTTTTGGCTCATTAATAGGCTTGTTGAGAGCTTGATTATCTGTTCTACAGTCATTTTGGCTTTACTTCTCTACAAGTCCACCTCTCTATTTAGTTTTGCTACCTCAGATTCCTACTCTTTAGATGACTTTCCTACTGGAATTTTTCAAGTCAAGGTTGCATCATTTGTTGTCTTGATGTAATTCTTCCATACCTTACTTGGCATCATCTTTCTTTTTATAGAGCTCGTTCAATTGTCCTTTACATAAAGCTTGATTATAGTTTAACTACCTATTTTAGCCTCTAATTGAACGATCTTTGACTGAAATGCTACCCACTCCAACTCAATTTTTTTCTTTAATAATGCAGCCTCAGATAATGACTTTCATCCTTCCAAACAATGTCATTAACCCAATTATCCCTCCAAACCTCATAATTAAGAGTTATATCATCCCAATACTGAGTAAATTGCATGCAATAAGTTCTTCTCCATTCAATAGCTATAGCTCGTAATCATTTTATATAACTATTTCCTCCATATGCAAAATCAAACTCACCTAAATCATGCATCGAATGAATAATTTGTCAAGACTTGAACTGCCTCTGAACTAGCAAAAAAGCATAGCCGACACAACCTGAGATCCTAGGTAAGGGTTCCCAATTTTGGCATTTATATCAGTACAACATAACCTAAAAACACATCCATCGTGCTTTTTATGTTGACACTTACTGATCCTTAATATAATTAGTCGACCACTCTTTCCCAAGGAACTTGGCAATCTGTGAGAAAGACTTAATAAACATCTAGATATCAGCCTTTGCATCTTTCCAAAAGTGCCTAAGACCCATATCTGTAATAATGGTGCACATTTGAGAAATCGACTCCACAGTTTCCTCTTGCAGAAGTTCAAAGATTGTATCATTTTGAAGAGAATCACCATAGCCGGGTTATTGTACCTCAATCAATCAAAGAAATCAACTATTGCTACATTAACACACACCAAAGTTATGGGGAATACCTCTAATCCATAAATAGGCAATGCAAAGATATCATTTTTTTGGGTTACCCAATCTTCTATGAAATCCCATAACTATGCCACAATATAAAATCACTTTGACCTTTTTAGACCATGCATGCCCCAATCTGAGCCTTGAATAGTCTGGTAATGTTGGCCAATTATCTCTTCAGTGTTAACAGATTATACTCCTTAATGTACACCCAATCAGGAACACTATGTTTAATATATAATAAGATACTCATCGATCTTTAGGACCATATCCTCCCTATTAAAAGTGAAACACTAATATTTTCCAAAATTGAGCCATAACTCCTAGGAACACCTTATCTATTCTAACCTAAACAATAGTGTTATATCTTTATACTTTTAGGTGGACAGATCTTTCTTGATACTATCCTACTAATCCTATGTGGCCTATAAATCTACTATGTCATTCTGCCAAAATTCAATGTGAACTTGGGCTGGAAATCGCAAGACATACCCAACTTTCAAAGCATCCCCTTGCTATTTTTGGATTTTTTTTTGACTAATCCCTTACTATTACATACTTTTCCTCTACCAAGACCATACATTCCTCCATTCCAAATGACCCTTAGGATAGACATTGTCCTTTTCTTACCAACAGCTTTCGGATGCAATGATTATGAAGCTAAAATGCAAGCAAAACAAACAAATAAAGCAACCAAAATCACTTATTATCAAATATAATAATTCATATATTTCAAATAGTCCCAAAAATTTTATTCTTAAGCTTTGTAGTATTTTGGAATCAAAAGGGCATTTTGAAACACTTTTCTCAAAATTAAGCTATCATATAATAATTTAGATATTATGAGCACTTAAGGTAGTACCCCATCACTGAACTCTACAAAACTAACCCAATCGATACACGATCCTCATTTAGGGCATCAAATCCCTTTAAAACACTTTTCTTAAAACTAAACTATCATGATGCTTCTAATGTCACATTAGCCATCAATCCAATAGTGTAATGGTATGCTCAAACATTCTTGACCCTTTAACATACATGATGCAAAACTCTAAGGAATCCATTCACCTTAGCTTGGTTCTATTTTCTAGGGACATTTAAGCCATAAACCTGATAACCGAATTATGAGTTATAATCAACATAAATATAAACTTATGTTGATGGAACAATAAATATCCCTAGTAATAGAGTTTATTTAATGCCACTCTAGACTCAAACTAAAAGAAAAAGTGAAAAAAGGTTAGAAGCATTTCCCTATTGTATTTTTTGAGACTTTTAGGTATCGTTAATCTTATTTGGCTTTTACGGCTCATTATATACATATTTAAGGTGGCCTCTAATGCACTCGGTCCCTAAATCGTTTTTTTTGCTCGATAAAGATAAGTAAGGCACCCTAATCCTAGGATGAATCATCGATAAGGATAGGTTTAATCTAAGTGATAACACTGCTCACGTTTATACGAATGAATCATGAAAACAAAGTCAATGAACCCTTGGGGCTTTAGCCAGCCATACAGATTGTTAATCATGCGATTGGTTAATAACACCATATATCCTAAAATAGGTCTTATATCTCCCTATGCATGATACTTGGCAAAGAGTCTAATGCAAATGCTAGTGCAATGTGTGCTTGAAAGCTCCAAACCTGGATCTCACTTCATCATCTGAGATATATAATATTTTTGCTTATTTTTATAAGCAAGCATAATGTTGGATTTTTATTTGAGCACTACAACATGGTTAGTACACATAACAATATTATAATAATCAATCAATTACACAATCACAATAATAAATATCGGGGAGATTATAATTAAATACTAAATAAAATCGAGAAAAAATAAGAACTTGGATAACTTGTAACTAGTTTGAGGCCTAACTCTCTAATCTCTTCAGTGGAGTTGCCAAAAAGCTATCATAATACATCGAGATACAAACCTCAATATGTTAGAGCAAACAATACTTTGAATCATTATAGGACCCTAATAGTTCACAAGATTACCGGTTTGAACCTCTTCTACTGAGATATAGGAGTAATAGGGTTAAAGAGTCACCACTAATCTATTTGGGGATAGGTGTGATTGATCACCTATTAAAATCATTCACTAAAGACTTACAGAACTCTAAAGGAGATATATAAAATTAGGCTTAGGAGACAGTTACACCATAAATAGGGACTTGATCCCTTTTGTGATACCCAACACTTGGTATCAACTAACCATATTATCCAAAGTTATTTTTCCTCAGTTTCAATCATATATGTTCAATCATAATCCCCACTTTTATTCATCAAAATCAAAATCAAATATCAACAAAATGTATCCCAAAACTCTTATTGGAGCTACCTTGAATTTACAACCAATTAGGAGAAAAAATCATTTAAAAAGGAAAAAATTCCACTAAGAAACTTAACTTCCAAAAATATTCACTTATTCACTCCATTTTTTAATATTTTTACCAATTTTGACTCCATTTAAAAGAAATCACAAAAATAGCACACTTGAACTAAATTGAAGAAAATCATAATTTTAAAAACAATATTAAAAAAGTCAACTTGGAAACTTTATTGTGAGACACGAGGGACCTTCTATAAGATAGTCCTAGACTTGTTCAGACACTAACATGATTTTTAAAATCAATTCGAACACATATGAATGTCTCGAAATAGTGGACAAAAAAATAGAGAGAACCAAAATAGTGATAGATTTTACCTTTCAAGCTCTGCAAATTTATTCTGGGTTATTCTTATCACATAAATCATCAAACCAAATTCTAATGAATGCTGACTCACTATTCTCTAACCTAAAAATAGTTTTAAAATGCCAAAAAATCATGTTGACTATCACGTAAGTTTTTTTAATTGAACACCACCACATCACACAGCATGTCCGACTAGCCTGCCTTCCTGATTTTCTTTCCAATTTGTTCGAAGTACCCATCAAACAAGCCATACATGCTTGAAATCTTCTTCATTATAATTTTATCTAAAAATATGAGAAAATACACAAAAATGATTATCTTTATCAAAAATATTTTGTAATGTTGATCAGATGTTGAAATAGAGTTGTGCAAACAGCTTGTGTTTTAAGATTTTATTGAATTCATTATGAAATCGAATATTTTAATAGCCTATTACACAAACGCAATCAATAATGATTTTGGGAAAATACTAGCAAAAATTTATAACGTCTCAAACCTATTTGAAATATATCTTTCTTGTGAGACTATTGTGCTGGATAGCAATAATAGCTCAGACATGACTTATGATTACAAAGGCTTTTGTCACATTTTTAAAACATGTATCGGACGTTCAAACATCCACCAACGAGACCTAATAGACTCTACAAATGTCGAAGACTACTAAGTGTTAAGACTTAGAAAAATGTTTTTCAACATTAGTGATATACTTTGGAGTCATGCAAATGTTTTTGATTCTATCCCTTTTATTCATTGTCAGTTATTCTTAGTAAGTGTATAGCACACCAATGCCACATACCTAAGTGTTGAAACCAGCATCTACATAAGTCTAAACACACATTATGACTCACCAAGACATTATGTAATGACTCACATTAATGTTTACTAAATTTTAAACTCAACCAAACAGATTAAAACATTTAAAAATACTTTTATTTTACTCTAAATCAATTTTAATTCAAGCTATTTTATTTAATATCCCTAAGTTACTCATTAAAGAGCTCATTTAACAAAGCCAAACTTTGATTCATCTATTGATTAAGTGAGCCAAAGCTTGTACTTGGGGATCTTTTTATGAAAATGAGGTTTTGTTCAACCTAAACATCTTATCATGCATTTAATTAAACACATAGAATATTAGTCTATAATGCTAACAACTAATCATCAAGAAAACATATTCTAAAGACAAATTCAAAATGGCCAATTGCTTTAAATCTAATTATGCTCATCTAAATCATCAATTCTCATCAATTAACAACCATACACAGGAAAACAAGCTCAAATTCAATTCAATCAATATGTTTAACTATCAATTCATGCTTTTCAACAATCTAAGCTCTACAATTGAATAACCAAGCTTCTAAATTCATTCAATTAAGCATAAATTTCAACTTACCTAAGTTCAGCCCAACCTAATTCATCTAGGCTTCAATAATTAAGCATCAATTATGTCAAGCCGACTACTTCTAAATTCATTTAATTAAGCATAAATTTCTACTTACCTAAGTTCAACCTAACTTAATTCATCTAGGTTTCAATAATTAAGCATCAATTATGTCAAGCCTCCTCAAGTTTACCTGGAATCTACATAGCCAAACCTAAAGGATGTTTCTAGCTTGTTCGAATAGTTCAACTAGCTCAAAAACTCATTTCATCATTATGCACTAGGTTCAAGCTCTAATATCCTAGATTTAAGTTCAAATCAATTCACATCAGCTCAATTAGCAATATTACGTAAAATTAAATAAACTGAGTTTAAGATCATCCTAACCTAAGCTAGTCGAACCAAGTTTCTTAATTTTTATCATGGTCGAACACCTAATTAATTTAGGAAATTGTGATTTCATCATCTAAACTTCAAGATTTCAGTTCAACATCATCAAAACCTATCTTAACTAAGCTCAAACCATCAAATCCCTACGAATTCATGTTAGCCGAACCTAGGTCGAGATAAATCACCTTGTAAACTATATTCAATGAACAAGATTTCAAGTTAAATTTCAACAATTAATCACTCAATCATGCCTAAAATAACATGAAATCAATAAAATCAAAGCTTAAATCAAGATGCAAACACAAGATCATCACAAATCATATTGGATAAATCAAGTAAAACAAAAAATAAGCTTAGTTAAATCATGAATCAAGCATGGAAAACATGAATTAATCATCAAAACATGCTAATTAACTTGAAATTAAAAAGAAAAGTAAAAGATTATACTTATTCCAAGCTAGATCCTCCACCAAAGATGATAAGAGCTTGAGAGAAAAAGAGAACTTTAGTTTTTTTCTTAGAATTAAAAGTTTGAAATCATGGCTAATCACTTCTATTTGTAGGCCTCCAAGTTGGTGATTTTGGCTTAATCACTAACCTTTTAACTAATTTTAGGAAAAACTACAATTGTGTCATAAATAAATAGATGAACAAAATCAACATATTAAACACATGTTGAATTTGGCCATTACCAAATTCCTAAATTTTTATTTCATTCAATTGACCATGATTTAGCTATATAAAAATGCAATTAAGTGTTTGGTCTTATAATAAAAATTTGTCCTAATGACCTTCTCGAAAGAAATCTGAATTTCCTATCCTAAACCTCTTGGATTAAGCCCTTGGGATTTCCTAACTTTCTAAATTCCTAAGGTTATTTCATGACACAGTCTTGTTTACACCTTTTGGACCTAAAATCTACGTTCAATTTCATTTTGCTATAATTAATTTTGAAATCTGAGTTGTAGAGTTCTTCCACTTTCAAAATCTAACTCTAAGCTAAAAGTTGACTTTTTACAGTTAACTTTGTCTATAGTTGACTTTTATCACTATGTTAACTTTTGATTATGACTCTTAAAAAAAGTTTCTTTTTCATCTAAATAACCTCACTAAGACTCTAATCACCTCAAAAGACTCTTACTAGTCAACTTTTGACATTCTTAGATGTTCAAGATTCAAGTCTCAATTTTTTAAAATCTTTACCAACCTGTAACTTAAACAAAAAAAATAATATAAATAATAATAAAATAAATAATCTAAATAATATA
>JBBYHO010508280.1:1398-20918 GCA_038382025.1 Adansonia gregorii | reverse complement strand
CCTTGGTTTCATAAGAAAAACTTCTCTCTCTATCTTTTTTAGAATTAGAGCTCATCTTTCAATTGTGTAAACAAGGATTCACATAACAATCTCCTTTCTTCTAATGATTAGGAGCCACAAATTCAGTCCACTCATTAGGGTTAATGAAGTGATGCTCTGCTTTTATAGGAAAAACTTCACTTCCTACTATTTTTTAGAATCAAAGTTCATCTATCAATTGGGATAAACACGAATTCACGAAATATTCTCCTATGTTTTCATGATTAGAAACCATAAACACATTCTCCTTCTTGTGATAAATAATATTGATGCCCTGGTTTCATAAGAAAACTTCTCTTCCTACCATTTTTAGAATTAAAGTTTGTCTTTCAATGGTGATAAACATGGATTCACATAATAATCTCCTTTCTTTTAATGATTAGGCATCACAAACCAATTCTACCCATTCGAAAAAATGAATTGATGCTTTGGTTTCAAAAGAAAAACTTCTCTCTGTACCATTTTTAGGATTAAAGTTTGTCTTTCAATTAGAAAAAACATGGATTCAGATAGTAAACTCCTTTCTTTTGATGATTGGGCACCATAAATTCATTCTACTCATTGGGATAAAAGAATTGATGCATTGGTTTCATAAGAAAAAACTTCACTTCGCACTATTTTTTGGAATCAAAGTTCATTTATCAATTAGGATAAAATAAATTCATGTAATAATCTCCTTTGTTTTCACGATTATGAACCATAAACACATTCTCCTCATTGGGATAAATGATAATGATGCCTTGGTTTCATAAGAAAAACATCTCTTTTTGCCATTTTAGAATTAAAGTTTGTCTTTCAATTGGGATAAACAGGATTCACATAATAATCCCCATCCTTTTAATGATTGGGCAACATAAATTCATTTTACTCATTGGGACAAATGAATTGAAGCTTTTATTTCATAAGAAAAACTTCTCTTTGACCATTTCGAAAATCAAAGTTTGTCTATCAAATGAGATAAACACAGATTCACATAACAATCTCCTTACTTTTAATAATTGGTCATCACAAATTCATTCTCCTCATTGGGATAAATGAATTGATGCGTTAGTTTCATAAGAAAATCTTCTCTTTCAACCATTTTTAGAATTAAAGTTCATCTTTCTATTGGGATAAACACGGATTCACATAATAATCTCTTTTCTTTTAATGGTGGGCACCACAAATTCATTCTACTCAATCGGATAAATGAATTGATGCTTTGGTTTCATTAGAAAAACTTCACTTCCCATCATTTTTTAGAACCAAAGTTTATCTATCAATTGGGATAAACCCATATTCACATAATAATCTCCTATGTTTCCATGATTAGGAAACATAAACACATTCACCTCATTGGGATAAATGATATTGATTCCTTGGTTTCATAAGAAAAACTCCTTTTTCCCCTTTTTTAGAATTAAAGTTCATCTTTCAATTGGGATAAACACGAATTCACATAATAAGCTCATTTCTTTTAATGACAGGGCACAACAAATTCATTCCATGAATTGGGATAAAAGAATTGATGCTTTGGTTTCATAAAAAAACTTATCTTTGAACCATTTTTAGAATTAAAGTTTGTCTTTCAATTGTGATAAACACGGATTCATGTAATAATCTCCTTTCTTTTAATGATTAGGTACTATAACTTCATTCTACTCATTCGGATAAATAAATTAATGCTTCGGTTTAAAAAAAAACTTCGCTTTGTACCATTTTTAGAATTAAAGTTTGTCTTTCAATTGGGATAAATGCATATTCACAAAATAATCTCCTTTTTTTTAATCATTGGGTATCACAAATTCATTCTCCTCGTTGGGATAAATGAATTGATACTTCGATTTCATAACAAAAACTTCGCTTCCTACCATTTTTTAGAATCAAAGTTTGTTTATCAATTTGGATAAACACAAATTCAAATAATAATCTCCTTTCTTTTAATGATTGGGCACCACAAATTCATTCCTCTCTTTGGGATAAACGAATTGTTGCTTTGGTTTCATAAGGAAAACTTCTCTTTCTACCATATTTAGAATCAAAGTTTGTCTATCAAATGGGATAAACATGGATTCAAATAATAATCTCTTTTCTTTTAATGATTAGGCACCACAAATTCAATCTCCTCATTGTGATAAATGAATCAATGCTTTGGTTTCATGAGAAAAACTTCTTTTTATACCATTTTTAGAATAAAAGTTTGACCTTCAATTGAGATAAACACAAATTCACATAAAAATCTCCTTTCTTTTAATGATTGGGCACCATAAATTTATTTTACTCATTGGGATAAATGAATGGATGCTTTGGTTTGATAAGAAAAGCTCCACTTCCCACTATTTTTTAGAATCAAAGTTCGTCTTTCAATTGGGATAAACACAAATTCACATAATAATCTCCTTTGTTTTCATGATTATGGACCATAAACACGTTCTCCACATGGAGATAAATGATATTAATGTCTTGGTTTCATAAGAAAAACTTCTCTTTCTACCATTTTTAGAATTAAAGTTCATCTTTCAGTTGGGATAAACATAGATTCACATAATAATCACATTTTTTTAATGTTTAGGCGCCATAGATTTATTCTCCTCATTGGGATTAATGAATTGATGCTTTGGTTTCATAAGAAAAACTTCTCTTACCACCAATTTTAGAATTAAAGTTTATATTTCAGTCAGGATAAACTCAGGTTCACATAATAATCTCCTTATTTTTAAAGACTGGGCACCATAAATTCATTCTCCTCGTTGGGATAAATGAATCGATGCTTTGGTTTTATAAGAAAAAACTTCACCTCCCACTATTTTTTAGAATCAAAGTTCATCTATCAATTAGGATGAACATAGATTCACATAATAATCTCTTTTCTTTTATGATTAGGAGCCATAAACACATTCTTGTTAGGATAAATGAATTGAAGCTTTAGTTTCATAAGAAAAACTTCTCTCTAGACCATTTTTAGAATTAAAGTTCATCTTTCAATTGAGATAAACAACGATTCACCTAATAATCCCTATTTTTTTTATTGATTGGGCACCATAAATGCATTCTACCCATTGGGACAAATGAATTGATGCCTTGGTTTTATAAGAAAAGCTATACTTCCCACTATTTTTTAGAATCAAAGTTCGTCTGTCAAAAGGGATAAACAAGAATTCACATAATAATCTACTTTCTCTTAATGATTGGGCACCACAAATTCATTCTCCTTGTTAGGATAAATGAGTTGATGCTTTGGTTTCAAAAGAAAAACTTCTTTTTGTACCATTTTTAGGAATAAAGTTCATCTCTCAATTGGGATAAACACGGATTCACATAATAATCTCTTTTCTTTTAATGATTGGGCACCATAAATTCATTCTCTTTTTAGGGATAAACGAATTAACGTTTTGGTTTCGTAAGGAAAACTTCTCTTTCTACCATTTTTGGAATCAAGGTTCATTTATCAAATTGGATAAATGCGGATTCACATAATAATCTCTTTTCTTTTAATGATCGTCGTACGAAAAACTTTTCTTTCTACCATTTTTAGAATCAAAGTTCGTCTATCAAATGGGATAAACATGGATTCACATAATAATCTCCTTTCTTTTAATGATTGGGCACCACAAATTCATTCTCCTTGTTGGGATAAATTAGTTAATGCTTTGGTTTCAAAAGAAAAATTTTTCTTTGCACCATTTTTAGAATTAAAGTTCATCTTTCAATTGAGATAAACACAGATTCATGTAATAATCTTTTTTCTTTTAATAGTTGGGCACTAAAAATTCATTCTCTTCTTTGGGAGAAACGAATTGATGCTTTGGTTTCGTAAGAGAAACTTCTCTTTTTACTATTTTTAGAATCAAAGTTCATCTCTCAAATGGGAAAAACATGAGTTCACATAATAGCCTCCTTTCTTTTATTGATTGGGCACCACAAATTTATTCTACTCATTGGGATAAATGAATTGATGCTTTGGTTTCATAAGAAAAACTTCACTTTAAATAATTTTTAGAATTAAAGTTTGTCTTTCAATTAGGAAAAACATGGATTCGTGTAATAATCTCTTTTTTTTTAGTAATTGGATGCAACAAATTTATTCTACTCATTAGGATAAATAAATTGATGCTTTGGTTTCATATGAAAAACTTCACTTCTCGCTATTTTTTAAAATCAAAGTTCGTCTATCAATTGGGATAAACAGGAATTCGTGTAATAATCTTACATATTTTCATGATTAAGAAACATAAACACATTCTCGTCATTGGGATAAATGATAGTGATTCCTTGGTTTCATAAGAAAAACTTCTTTTTCTCCTTTTTTTAGAATTAAGGTTCATCTTTTAATTAGGATAAACATGAATTCACATAATAAGCTCTTTTCTTTTAATGACAGGGCACTACAAATTCATTCTACGAATTCGGATAAATGAATTGATACTTTGGTTTCATAAGAAAAACTTCTCTTTGAACCATTTTTAAAATTAAAATTTACCTTTCAATTATGATAAACACGGATTCACTTAATAATCTTTTTAAAGTTTGTCTTTGAATTGGGATAAACATGGATTCACAAAATAATCTCCTTTCTTTTAATGATTGCGCACCACAAATTCATTCTACTCATGGGATAAATGAATTAATGCCTCGATTTCATAAGAAAACATCACTTTCCTCTATTTTTTAGAATCAAAGTTTGTTTATCAATTGGGATAAACATGAATTCACATGACAATTTCCTATGTTTTCATGATTAAGAAACATAAAGATATTCTCCTTATTGGGATAAATGATATTGATTCCTTCGTTTCATAACTTCTCTTTCTACCATTTTTAGAATTAAGGTTCTTTTTCAATTGGGATAAACACAGGTTCACATAATAATCTCCTTTCTTTTAATGATTGGGCACCATAAATTCATTCTACACATTTGGATAAATGAGTTGATGCTTTGGTTTCAAAAGAAAAACTTCTCTTTGTACCATTTTTAGAATTAAAGTTTATCTTTCAATTGGGATAAACACGATTCACATTACAATCTCCTTTGTTTTAATGATTGGGCACTACAAATTCATTCTCCTTGTTGGAATAATTGAATTGCTGCTTCGATTTCATAAGAAAAATTTCACTTCCCTCCATTTTTTAGAATCAAAGCTCATCTATCAATTGAGATAAACACGAATTCACTTAATAATCTCCTTTAATTTAATGACTAGGCACCATAAATTCATTCTCCTTGTTGGGATAAATGAATTGATGCTTTGGTTTCAAAAGCAAAACTTATCTTTGTACCATTTATAGAATTAAAGTTCGCTTTTCAATTGGGATAAACATGGATTCGTATAATAATCTCCTTTCTTTTAATGATTGGGCACCATAAATTCATTCTCCTCGTTGGGATAAATGAATTGATGCTTTAGTTTCATGAGAAAAACTTCACTTCCTACCATTTTTTAGAATTGAAGTTCATTTATCAATTGGGATGAATACAGCTTCACATAATAATCTCTTTTCTTCTAATGATTGGGCACAAAAACTCATTCTCCTTTTTGGGATAAATGAGTTGTTGCTTGGTTTCCTAAGGAAAAAACTTCTCTTTCTACTATTTTTAGAATCAAAGTTCATCTATCAAATAGAATAAACACGGATTCACATAGTAATCTTCTTTTTTTTAATGATTGGGCACCATAAATTCATTCTCCTCATTGTGATAAATGAATTAATGCTTTGGTTTGATAAGGAAAACTTTTTTGTACCATTTTTGGAATAAAAGTTCGACCTTTAATTGGGATAAACACGAATTCGCATAATAATCTCCTTTCTTTTAATGATTGGGCACCACAAATTCATTCTACTCATTGGGATAAATGAATTAATGCTTTAGTTTCATATGAAAATTTTCACTTCCCATCATTTTTTAGAATCAAAGTTCGTCTATCAATTAGGATAAACATGAATTCACGTAATAATCCCCTATGTTTTCATGACTAGGAAACATGAAGACATTCTCCTTATTGGGATAAATGATATTGATTCCTTGATTTCATAAGAAAAACTTCACTTTCTACCATTATTAGAATTGAGGTTCATCTTCCAATTGGAATAAACACAAATTCACATAATAAGCTCATTTCTTTTAATGATTGGGCACCATAAACTCTTTCTACTCATTGGGAGAAATGAATTGATACTTTGATTTCATAAGAAAAACTTTTCTTTGAACCATTTTTAGAATTAGCGTTTGTTTTTCAATTGAGAAAAATATGGATTCGCATAATAATCTTCTTTCTTTTAATAATTGGGCACCACAAATTCATTCTACTCATTGGGATAAACGAATTGATGCTTCAATTTTATAAGAAAACTTCACTTTCCTCAATTTTTTAGAATCAAAGTTAGTTTATCAATTGCGATAAACATGAATTCACATAATAATTTCCTATGTTTTTATGATCATGAAACATAAAGACATTCTCCTCATTGGGATAAATGATATTAATTCCTTGGTTTCATAACTTTTCTTTCTACCATTGTTAGAATTAAGGTTCTTTTTCAATTGCGATAAACACGGAGTCATGTAATAATCTCCTTTCTTTTAATGATTGGGCACTACAAATTCGTTCTACTCATTGGGATAAATGAATAGATGCTTTGGTTTCAAAAGAAAAACTTCTCTTTGTACCATTTTTAGAATTAAAGCTTGGCTTTGAATTAGGGTAAACATGGATTCACATTTCAATCTCCTTTCTTTTAATGATTGGGCACCAGAAATTCATTCTCCTTGTTGGAATAATTGAATTGATGCTTAGATTTCAAAAGAAAAACTTCACTTCCTACAATTTTTAGAATCAAAGTTAATTTATCAATTGAGATAAACGTAAATTCACATAATAATCTCCTTCCATTTAAAGATTGGGCACCATAAATTCATTCTCCTTGTTGGGACAAATGAATTGATGCTTTGGCTTCAAAAGAAAAACTTATCTTTATACCATTTATAGAATTAAATGCTGTTTTTAAATTGGGATAAAAACAGATTCATATAATAATCTCCTTTCTTTTAATGACTGGGCACTACAAATTCATTCTCCTTGTTGGGATAAATGAATTGATGTTTCGATTTCATAAGAAAAACTTCACTTCCTGCCATTTTTTAGAATCAAAGTTCGTTTATCAATTGAGATAAACACAGATTCACATAATAATCTTCTTTCTTTTAATGATTGGGCACCAGAAACTCATTCTCCTCTTTGGGATAAATGAATTTTTGCTTTGATTTCCTAAGGAAAACTTCTCTTTCTACCATTTTTAGAATCAAAGTTCATCTATCAAATGGAATAAACACAGATTCACATAATAATCTACTTTCTTTTAATGATTGGGCATCATAAATTCATTCTCCTTATTATGATAAATGAATGAATGCTTTGTTTTCATAAGAAAAACTTTTTTTGGTACCATTTCGGGAATAAAAGTTTGAACTTCAATTGGGATAAAAACGGATTCACATAACAATCTCCATTCTTTTAATGATTGGGCACCACAAATTCATTCAACTCATTGGGATGAATCAATTGATGCTTTAGTTTCATAAAAAAAAACTTCACTTTCTATCATTTTTTAGAATTAAA
The DNA here is from genome assembly GCA_038382025.1 of Adansonia gregorii. Lineage (NCBI taxonomy): Eukaryota > Viridiplantae > Streptophyta > Magnoliopsida > Malvales > Malvaceae > Adansonia > Adansonia gregorii. The sequence continues at coordinate 13,284 of JBBYHO010508280.1, read as the reverse complement.
TTCATCTAACAATTAGGATAAACACGAATTCACGTAATAATCTCCAATGTTTTCATGATTAGGAAACATAAAGACATTCTCTTCACTGGGATAAATGATATTGATTCCTTGGTTCATAAGAAAAACTTCTCTTTCTGCCATTTTTAGAAGTAAGGTTCATCTTTCAATTGGGATAAACACGGATTCACATAATAAGCTTCTTTCTTTTAATGATTGGGCACCATAAATTCATTCCATTCATTGGGATAAATGAATTGATGCTTTGGTTTCATAAGAAAAACTTCTCTTTGAACCATTTTTAGAATTAAAGTTTGTTTTTCAGTTAGGAAAAATATGGATTCGCATAATAATCTCCTTTTTTTAATAATTGGGCACCACAAATTCATTCTACGCGTTGGGATAAATGAATTGATGCTTCGGTTTCATAAAAAAAATCACTTTCCTCTATTTTTTAGAATCAAAGTTTGTTTATCAATTAGGATAAACACGAATTCACATAATAATTGCCAATGTTTTCATGATTAAGAAACATAAAGGCCTTTTCCACATTGGGATAAAGGATATCGATTCTTTGGTTTCATAACTTCTTTTTCCACCATTTTTAGAATTAAGGTTCGCTTTCAATTGGGATAAAACACAGATTCATGTAATAATCTCCTTTCTTTTAATGATTGGGTGCCACAAATTCATTCTACTCATTGGGATAAATGCTTTGGTTTTGAAAGAAAAACTTCTATTTATATTGTTTTTAGAATTAAAGTTTTTCTTTCGATTGGGATTAACACGAATTGACATTACAATCTCTTTTCTTTTAATAATTGGGCACCACAAAGTCATTCTCCTTGTTGGAATAATTGAATTGATGCTTCGATTTCATAAGAAAAACTTCACTCCCACTACTTTTTAGTATCAAAGTTTGTCTATCAATTGAGATAAACACAAATTCACATAATAATCTCCTTCCATCTAACGTTTAGGCACCACAAATTCATTCTCCTTGTTGGGATAAATGAATTGATGCTTTGGTTTCAAAAGAAAAACTTATTGTTGTAGCATTTATGGAATTAAAATTCATTTTTCAATTGGGATAAACACATATTCATATAATAATCTCCTTTCTTTTAATGATTGGGGACCATAAATTTATTCTCCTCGTTGGGATAAATGAATTGATGCTTTGATTTCACAAGAAAAACCTCACTTCCTACCATTTTTTAGAATTAAAGTTCATTTATCAATTGAGATAAATGTAGATTCACATAATAATCTCCTTTTTTTTAATGATTGGGCACCAAAAACTCATTCTTCTCTTTGGGATAAACAAATTTTTTTTGGGTTTCCTAAGGAAAACTTCTCTTTCTACCTTTTTTAGAATCAAAGTTCATTTGTCAAATGGAATAAACACGGATTCACACAATAATCCTCTTTCTCTTATGATGGGGCACCATAAATTCTTTCTCCTCATTGTGATAAATAAATTAATGCTTTGGTTTCATAAGAAAAACTTTTTTTGTACCATTTCTAGAATAAAAGTTCGACCTTCAATAGGGATAAAAACGAATTCACATAACAATCTCCTTTCTTTTAATGATTGGGCAACACAAATTCATTCTACGCATTGGGATAAATGAATTGATGCTTTGGTTTCACAAGAAAAACTTCACTTCCCACCATTTTTTAGAATTCAAGTTCGTCTATCAATTGGGATAAACAAGAATTCACATAACAATCTCCTATGTTTTCATGATCAAGAAACATAAACACATTCTCCTTATTGGGATAAATGATATTAATTCCTTGGTTTCATAACTTCTCTTTCTACCATTTTTAGAATTAAGGTTAGCCTTTCAATTGGGATAAACACGGATTCACATAATAATCTCCTTTCTGTTAATGATTGGGCACCAAAAGTTCTCCTCATTGGGATAAATGATTTGATTCCCCAGTTTCCTAAGAAAAACTTCTCTTTCTATAATTTTTAGAACTAAGGTTAGTCTTTCAATTGGGTTAAACATGGATTCATTTAATAATCTCCTCTCTTTTAATGATTGGGCACCATAAATTCATTCTACTTATTGAGATAAATGAATTGATGCTTTGGTTTCAATAGAAAAACTTTGCTTTGGACCATTTTGAGAATTAAAGTTTGTCTTTCAATTGGGATAAACATGAATTCACAAAAAAAATCTCTTTTCTTTTAATGATTGGGCACTGTAAATTCATTCTCCTCGTTGAGATAAATGAATTGATGCTTTGGTTTCATAAGAAAAACTTTTTTTTTTACCATTTTTAGAATTAAAGTTTATCTAACAAAGGGGGAAAACATGTATTCATATAATAATCTCCTTTCTTTTAATGATTGGGCGCCATAAATTCATTCTACTCATAGGATAAATGAGTTCATGCTTTTGTTTCATAAGTTAAACTTCACTTCCTGCCATTTTTTAGAATCAAAGTTCGTTTATCAATTGAGATTAACACGAATTCACATAAAAATCACCTTTGTTTTCATGATTAGAAACCATAAACATATTCTCCTTATTGGGATAAATGAATTGATGCTTTGGTTTCTTAAGAAAAACTTCTCTCTTTACTCTTTTTAGAAATAAAGTTCATCTTTCAATTGGGATTAACACGGATTCGCATAATAATCCCCTTTCACTTAATGATTCAGCACCATAAATTCATACTCCTTATTGGGATAAATGAATTGATGCTTTGGTTTTAAAAGAAAAACTTTTTTTTTTTAGCAATTTTAGATTTAAAGTTCATCTTTTAATTGGCATAGACATGGATTCACATAGTAATCTCTTTTCCTTTAATGATTGGGTACCTTAAATTTATTCTACTCATTAGGATAAATGAATCGATGCTTTGGTTTCATAAGAAAAACTTCACTTCCTACCATTTTTTAGAATCAATGTTCGTCTCTCAATTGGGATAAACATGAATTCACATAATAATATCCTTTATTTTAATGATTAGGCGCCACAAATTCATACTCCTCATTGGGATAAATGAATTGATGCTTTGGGTTCATATGAAAAACTTCTCTTTGTACCATTTTTAAAGTTAAAGTTCACCTTTCAATTGTGATAAACATAGAATCACATAATAAGCTCCTTTCCTTTAATGATTGCACACTAGAAATTCATTCTACTCATTGGGATAAATGAATTGATGCTTTGGTTTAGAAGAAAAAGTTCACTTCCCACCATTTTTTAGAATCAAAGTTCGACTATCACTTGGGATAAACATGAATTCACATAATAATCTTCTTTCTTTTAATGATTGGGCACCACAAATTCATTCTCCTTGTTGGGATAAATGAATTGATGCTTTAGTTTCATAAGAAAAACCTCTCTTTGTATCATTTTTTGAATTAAAGTTCGTCTTCAATTGGAATAAACACGGATTCACATAATAACCTCTTTTCTTTTAATGATTGGGCACCACAAATTCACTCTACTCATTGGGATAAATGAATTCATGCATGGGTTTCATAAGAAAAACTTCTCTTTGTAATATTTTTAGAACTAAAGTTTGTCTTTCAATTAGGATAAACACAGATGCACATAACAATTCCATTTCTTTTAATGATTGGGCACCACAAATTCATTCTACTTGTTGGGATAAATGAATTGATGCTTTGGTGTCAAAAGAAAACTTCTCTTTGTACCGTTTTTAGAATTAAAGTTCATCTTTCAATTGGGATAAACACAGATTCAAATAATCATCTCATCTCTTTTAATGATTGGGCATCATAAATTCATTCTACTCATTAGGGTAAATGAATTGATGCTTTGGTTTCATAAAAAAAGGCTTCTTTTTCTACCATTTTTAGAATTAAAGTTCATCTTTCAATTAGGATAAACACAGGTTCACATAATAATCTCCTTTCTTTTAATGATTGGGCACCACAAATTCATTCTTCTCATTGGGATAAATGAATTGATACTTTGGTTTCATAAGAAAAACTTCACTTCAAACCATTTTTTAGAAGCAAAGTTCGTTTATCAATTGAGATAAACACAAATTCACGTAAAAATCACCTTTGTCTTCATGATTAGGAACCATAAACACATTCTCCTCATTAGGCTAAATGAATTGATACTTTGGTCTCATAAGAGAAACCTCACCTTTTACAATTTTTAGATTTAAAGTTCATCATTCAATTGGGATAAACATAAATTCAAATAATAAGCTCCTTTCTTTTAATGATTGGGTGCAAAAATTCATTCTTCTCATTGGGATAAATGAAATGATGCTTTGGATTCATCAAAAAACTTCTCTTTCTACCATTTTTAGAATTAAAGTTCATCTTTTAATTGGGATGGACAAGTATTCACATAACAATCTCCTTTCTTTTAATGATTGGGCACCATAAATTCAATCTACTTATTGGGATAAATGAATCGACTCTTTGGTTTCATAAGAAAAAACTTCACTTCATACTATTTTTTAGAAGCAAAGTTCATCTATCAATTGACATAAACACTAATTCACGTAAAAATCTCTTTCGTTCTTATAGTTAGGAACAATAAACATATTCTTCTCATTGGGATAAATGAATTGATGCTTAGGTTTCACAAGAAAAACTTATCTTTCTACCATTTTTAGAATTAAAGTTCATCTTTCAATTGGGATAAACAAGAATTCACATTATAATCTCTTTTCTTTTAATGATTCGACACCGTAAATTCATACCCCTCATTAGGATAAATGAATTGATGCTTTGGTTTAAAAAAAAACTTTTCTTTCTACCATTTTTACAATGAAAGTTCATCTTTCAATTAGGAGAAACATGAATTCACTTAAAAGTCTCCATTGTTTTCATGATTAAGAATCATAAACACATTTCCCTCATTGGGATAAAGGAATTGATGCTTTGGTTTCATAAGAAGACTTCTCTTTCTACCATTTTTTGAATTAAAGCTCGTCTTTCAATTGGGATGAACATAAATTCACATAACAATCCCCCTTCTTTTAATGATTGGGCACCACAAATTCATTCTACCCATTAGGACAAATTAATTGATTCTTTGGTTTTATAGGAAAAACTTTATTTCCCATCATTTTTTAGAATCAAAGTTTGTCTATCAATAGAGTTAAACACGAATTCACATAAAAATCTCTGTTGCTTTCATGACTAGGAACCATAAACACATTCTCCTCATTGGGATGGATGAATTAATGCTTTGGTTTTATAAGAAAAACTTCTCTTTCTACCATTTTTAGAATTAAAGTTCCTCTTTCAATTGGGATAAACACGGATTCATGTAATAATGTCCTTCTTTTTAAGATTGGGCACCACAAATTCATTCTACTCACTGAGATAAATGAATTGAAGCTGTGGTTTTATAAGAAAAACTTCACTTCCCACCATTATTTTAGAATCAAAGTTCATCTATCAATCGGGATAAACACGAATTCTCATGATAATGTTATTTGTTTTAATGATCAGGAACCATACACACATTCTGCTCATTAGGATAAATGATATTGATGCCTTGATTTCATAAGAAAAACTTCTCTTTCTACCATTTTTAAAATTAAAGTTCATCTTTCAATTAGGATAAACTCGGATTCACATAATAATCTCCTTTCTTTTAATGATTGGGCACCATAAATTCATTCTACTCATTGGGATAAATCAATTGATGCTTTGGTTTCATAAGAAAAACTGCACTTCCAACCAGTTTTTAGAAGCAAAGTTCATCTATCAATTGAAATAAGCATGAAGTCACATAAAAATCACCTTTGTTTTCATGGTTAGGAACCATAAACACATTCTCCTTATTGGGGTAAATGAATTCATGCTTTGGTTTCATAAAAGAAACTTCTCCTTCTACCATTTTTAGATTTAAAGTTCATCTTTCAATTGGGATATACAAGGACTCACATAATAATCTCCCTTCTTTTAATGATTGGGCACCACAAATTCATTCTCCTCATTCGGATCAGTGAATTGGTGTTTTAGTTTCATAAGAAAAACTTCTCTTTCTGTCATTTTTAGAATATAAGTTCATCTTTCAATTAGGATAAATATGGATTCACATAATAATCACTTTTCCTATAATGATCGGGCACCATAAATTCATTCACTCATTAGGATAAATGAATTGTTGCTTTGGTTTCATAAGAAAAACTTCTTTTTCTACCATTTATAGAATTAAAGTTTGTCTTTCGATTAGGATAAACTCATATTCACGTAACAATCTCTTTTTTTTTAAGTATTGGGCATGATAAATATATTCTATTCATTTTGGATAGATGAATTGATGCTCTGGTTTCATAAAAAAAAACTTTTAATTCCCAACATTTTTTAGAATCAAAGTTCATCTATTAATTGGGATAAACAGGAATTCACGTGATAATCTCCTTTGTTCCTATGATTAGGAACCATAAACACATTCTTCTCATTGGGATAAATGATATCGATGCCTTGGTTTCATAAGAAAAACTTTTCTTTCTACCATTTTTAAAATTAAAGTTTGTCTTTCAATTAGGATACACTCGGATTCACATAATAATCTCCTTTCTTTTAATGTTTAGGCACCACAAATTCATTCTACTCGTTGGGATAAATGAATTGATGCTTTAGTTTCATAAGAAAACTTCTCCTTGTATCGTTGTTAGAATTAAAGTTCATCTTTCAATTGGGATAAAAACATATTCGCATAATCATCTCATCTATTTTAATAATTGGGCATCACAAATTCATTCTACTCATTGGGGTAAATGAATTGATGATTTGGTTTCATAAAAAAAGGCTTCTTTTTCTACCATTTTTAGAATTAAAGTGTGTCTTTCAATTAGGATAAACACAGATTCACATAATAATTTCCTTTCTTTTAATGATTGGGCACCATAAATTCATTCTTGTCATTGGGATAAATGAATTGACACTTTAGTTTCATAAGAAAAACTTGGCTTCCAACCATTTTTTATAAGCAAAGTTCATTTATCAATTGAGATAAACACAAATTCACGTAAAAATCACCTTTGTCTTCATAATTAGGAACCATAAACACATTCTCCTTATTAGGCTAAATGAATTGATGCTTTGGTTCCATAAGAGAAACTTCTCCTTTTACCATTTTTAGATTTAAAGTTCATCTTTCAATTAGGATAAACATAAATTCAAATAATAAGCTCCTTTCTTTTAATTATTCGGTGCAAAAATTCATTCTTCTCATTGGGATAAATGAAATGATGCTTTGGATTCATCAGAAAACTTCCCTTTCTACCATTTTTAGAATTAAAGTTCATCTTTCAATTGGGATGGATAAGTATTCAAATAACAATCTCCTTTCTTTTAATGATTGGGCACCATAAATTCAATCTATTTACTGGGATAAATGAATTGACTCTTTGGTTTCATAAGAAAAAACTTCACTTCATACTATTTTTTAGAAGCAAAGTTCATCTATCAATTAAGATAAACACTAATTCATGTAAAAATCTTTTACATTCTCATGGTTAGGAACAATAAACACATTCTTCTTATTGGGATAAATGAGTTGATGCATTGGTTTCACAAGAAAAACTTCTCTTTCTACCATTTTTAGAATTAAAGTTCATCTTTCAATTAGGATAAACAAGAATTCACATTATAATCTCCTTTCTTTTAATGATTCAGCATCGTAAATTCATACCCCTCATTGGGATAAATGAATTGATGCTTTGGTTTAAAAAAAACTTCTCTTTCTACCATTTTTACAATGAAAGTTAATCTTTCAATTAGGAGAAACATGAATTCACTTAAAAATCTCCATTGTTTTCATGATTAACAATCATAAACACATTCCCCTCATTGGGATGAAGGAATTAATGCTTTGGTTTCATAGGGAGACTTCTCTTTCTACCATTTTTTGAATTAAAGTTCGTCTTTCAATTAGGATGAACACAAGTTCACATAACAATCCCTTTTTTTTTAATGATTAGGTGCCACAAATTCACTCCACTCACTGAGATAAATGAATTGAAGCTTTGGTTTTATAAGAACAACTTCACTTCTTACCATTTTTTTTAGAATCAAAGCTCGTCTATCAATTGGGATAAACACAAATTCACGTGATAATATCATTTGTCTTCATGATTAGGAACCATAAACACATTCTCCTCTTTGGGCTAAATAAATTGATGCTCTATTTTGGTAAGAAAAACTTTTTTTTCCACCACTTTTAGAATTAAAGTTCATTTAAACATGGATTCACAAAATAACCTCTTTTCTTTTAGTGATTAGGCACCACAATTTCACTTTACTTATTGGGATAAATGAATTGATGCTTTGGTTTTATAAGAAAAACTTTACTTCGCACATTTTTTGTAGAATCAAAGTTCATCTATCAATTGGGATAAACATGAATTCAGAAAATAATCTCTATTCTTTTAATGATTGGGTACCACAAATTCATTCTCCTTGTTAGGATAAGTGAATTGATGCATTGGTTTCATAAGAAAAACCTCTCTTTGTGCCTGTTTTAGAATTAAAGTTCATCTTTCAATTAGGATAAACACGGATTCACATAATAACCTATTTTCTTTTATTGATTCGGCACCACAAATTCATACCTCTCACTGGATAAATGAATTTATGTTTTGGTTTCAAAAGAAAAAATTCTTTTTCTACCATTTTTTCAATGAAAGTTTATCTTTCAATTGGGAGAAACATGAATTCACATAAAAATCTTCAATGTTTTCATGATTAGAAATTATAAACACATTCCCCTCATTGGAAAAAAGGAATTGATGCTTTGGTGTCATAAGAAGACTTTTCTTTCTACCATTTTTTGAATTAAAGTTCACCTTTCAATTGGGATGAACACAAATTCACATAACAATCCCCCTTCTTTTAATGATTAGGCACCACAAATTCATTTTACTTATTAGGACAAATGAATTGATTCTTTGGTTTTATAAGAAAAACTATACTTCCCATCATTTTTTAGAATCAAAGTTTGTCTATCAATTGAGATAAACATGAATTCACATAAAAATCTTTGTTGTTCTCATGACTAGGAACCATAAACACATTCTCCTCATTGGGATGGATGAATTAATGCTTTGGTTTCATAAGAAAAACTTCTTTTTCTACCATTTTTAGAATTAAAGTTCCTCTTTCAATTGAGATAAACATGGATTCATGTAATAATGTCTTTTCTTTTAATGATTGGGCACCACAAATTCATTCTACTCACTGAGATAAATGAATTAAAGCTTTGGTTTTATAAGAAAAACTTTACTTCCCACCATTATTTTAGAATCAAAATTCATCTATCAATCGGGATAAACACGAATTCACGTGATAATGTTATTTGTTTTAATGATCAAGAACCATAAACAGATTCTGCTTATTGGGATAAATGATATTGATGCCTTGGTTTCATAAGAAAAACCTCTCTTTCTACCATTTTTAAAATTAATGTTCGTCTTTCAATTGGGATAAACTCGGATTCACATAATAATCTCCTTTCTTTTAATGATTGGGCACCATAAATTCATTCTACTCATTGGGATAAATCAATTGATGCTTTGGTTTCACAAGAAAAACTTCTCTTTCTACCATTTTTAGAATTAAAGTTCATCTTTCAATTGGGATAAACAAGAATTCACATCATAATCTTCTTTATTTTAATGATTCGGCACCATAAATTCATACCCCTCATTGGGATAAATGAATTGATGCTTTGTTTTAAAAAAAACTTCTCTTTCTGCCATTTTTACAATGAAAGTTCATCTTTCAATTAGGAGAAACATGAATTCACTTAAAAATCTCCATTGTTTTCATGATTAAGAATCATAAACACATTCCTCTTATTTGGATAAAGGAATTAATGCTTTGGTTTCATAGGAAGAGTTCTCTTTCTACCATTTTTTGAATTAAAGTTCGTCTTTCAATTGGGATGAACACAAATTCACATAACAATCCCTTTTCTTTTAATGATTGGGCACCACAAATTCATTCTACTCACTGAGATAAATGAATTGAAGCTTTGGTTTTATAAGAAAAACTTCACTTCTCACCATTTTTTTTAGAATCAAAGCTCGTCTATCAATTGGGATAAACACAAATTCACGTGCTAATATCTTTTGTCTTCATGATTAGGAACTATAAACACATTCTCCTCTTTGGGCTAAATAAATTGATGCTCTGTTTTGATAAAAAAAACTTCTTTTTCCACCATTTTTAGGATTAAAGTTCATCTAAACATGGATTCACAAAATAACCTCCTTTCTTTTAATGATTAGGCACCACAAATTCACTCTACTTATTGGGATAAATGAATTAATGCTTTGGTTTCAGAAGAAAAACTTTACTTCGCACATTTTTTGTAGAATCAAAGTTCGTCTATCAATTGTGGTAAACACGAAATCACATAAAAATCACCTTTGTTTTCATGATTAGGAACCATAAACACATTTTCCTCATTGGGATAAATGAATTGATGCTCTAGTTTCATAAGAAAAACTTCTCTTTGTGCCATTTTAGAATTAAAGTTTGTCATTCAATTTGGACAAACACGGATTTACATAATAACCTCCTTTATTTTAATGATTGGGCTCCATAAATTCATTCTACTTATTGGGATAAATGAATTGATTCTACGATTTCAAAAAAAAAGATTCACTTTCCACCATTTTTTAGAATTAAAGTTCGTCTATCAATTGGGATAAACATGAATTCAGATAATAATCTCTATTCTTTTAATGATTGGACACCACTAATTCATTCTCCTTATTGGGATAACTGAATTGATGTTTGGTTTCATAAGAAAAACCTCTCTTTGTGCCATTTTTAGAATTAAAGTTCGTCTTTCAATTGGGATAAACACGGATTCACATAATAACCTCTTTTCTTTTAATAATTCGGCACCACATATTCACACCCCTCACTGGGATAAATGAATTTATGCTTTGGTTTCAAAAGAAAAACTTTTCTTTCTACCATTTTTTCAATGAAAGTTCATCTTTCAATTGTGAGAAACATGAATTCACATAAAAATCTCTAATGTTTTCATGATTAGGAATTATAAACACATTCTCCTCATTGGGAAAAAGGAATTGATGCTTTTGTTTCATAAAACGACTTATCTTTCTACCATTTTTTGAATTAAAGTTCGTCTTTCAATTAGGATGAACATAAATTCAACTAACAATCCCCCTTTTATTAATGATTAGGCACTAGAAATTCATTCTACTTATTGGGACAAATGAATTGATTCTTTGGTTTTACAGGAAAAACTTTATTTCCCATCATTTTTTAGAATCAAAGTTTGTCTATCAATTGAGTTAAACACGAATTCACATAAAAATTTCTTTTGTTCTCATGATTAGGAACCATAAACACATTCTCCTCATTGGGATGGATGAATTGATGCTTTGGTTTCATAAGAAAAGCTTCTCTTTCTACCATTTTTAGATTTAAAGTTCCTCTTTCAACTGGGATAAACACGGATTCACGTAATAATTTTCTTTCTTTTAATGATTGAGTACCACAAATTCATTCTACTCACTAAGATAAATGAATTGAAGCTTTGGTTTTATAAGAAAAACTTCACTTCCCACCATTATTTTAGCATCAAAGTTCGTCTATCAATCGGGATAAACACAAATTCATGTGATAATGTTATTTGTTTTAATGATCAGGAACCATAAACACATTTTGCTCATTGGGATAAATGATCTTGATGCCTTGGTTTCATAAGAAACACTTTTCTTTCTACTATTTTTAAAATTAAAGTTCATCTTTGAATTGGGATAAACTCGGATTCACATAATAATCTCCTTTCTTTTAATGATTGGGCAACATAAATTCATTCTACTCATTAGGATAAATCAATTGATGCTTTGGTTTCATCAGAAAAACTTCACTTCCAACCA